>QJPP01005291.1:0-18780 GCA_003996215.1 Jaltomata sinuosa
TGGACAAGATCCACATGACTTCATTACCACCTGTGAGGAGATGTTGCATCATCTGGGTTTATTGGAGACTCACGGGGTTGGTTATACTACCTACCAGTTAGAGGGCCCAGCGAAGTTATGGTGGAGGGCTCAGGTTGCTTGTAGACCACCGTCGTCACCTCCGTTGACCTGGTCTGAATTTTATGAGGCCTTTATGGCCAAGTTCCTACCCCAGAGTGATCGGGAGCGTCGCAGGGAGCAGTTTACTCACCTTGTGCAGGGATCTACGACTATCTCGGAGTATGAGACCCGTTTTCATCAGCTAGCACCGTTCAGAGCTATGATCATTCCTACTGAGGCTGATAGGATTCGCAGATTTTTATGGGGTTTGAGGCCAGAGATTAGACAGCCAGCTGAAATATTGATTGCCAGTGGTCGGTCATTCCAGGCTATTGTAGATTATGCGCGCACTGTGGAGGACTTACAGCGACATGATCAGGGGCTACAGGGATTGGTTCACCTACCGGGGGTTGTAGGTGCCATCATGACCGAGAAATCGGGTCGTGACAAGATCAGTTGGACGTGAGATTTTGTGCGTTGGAAACTAGACTCGTAGACCTTCGATTTGGTATTTCAGGGGACTTCTAACTCTTTATATATTGGGAGAAAAGCTCCGAGACATTTGACCCAAAGTTCAGGAAATTTGTTAACGAACTTACTATAACTTTTGTCGATTTGCTTGACTTCAAACTTAAACGTGGAAATGACCGGAAGGGTCATTACACTAATAGTTTGATAGAGTGTATTAAAAAATTTAATGTATGCATTAGCTTTGTCTATTATTAATACCTTGTTTGGTATACTTTTTCAACATAATTAGTTATACACTCTATTGTGTATTGAGCTATGTATTACTAATACCATGAATTTCCATGTATTAGTAATGCAATGGGTTGTAATACATGCATTAGAATGGCTAAAGACACAATTATCCCTCAAAACCTCTTCCACATCATTTCTACCATATTTGTGGAGGGTATTTTTGTAAATAATTTTTTTTCCTTAGAAATTATGCAATGCATGCTATTTTTAGTACACTAAACCAAACACTGCATAAGAAAAATGTCAGCATAACTAATGCAAACATAACTAATATCAGCATTACTAATACAAGCATACTAATACACCACATTCTACACTATTCTTATACACTCTATGAAATGACCCCTAACAGAAACTTGACAACATTTTCCTTAATAATATCTAAACTTAGAAACTAATTTCAAAACAAATTAAGAAGAAAACCCATAAAAATAATAAAGTAATAATTATAATGATGCTTAATCATTAAACTTCAGGAAACTTCTCCAATATTCTGATTACAGATGCATAAATTACCTGATGTGCTTCAGTGTGTTATCAATTAATAGAAATTTAATAACATGTTACTTAACAATTAAAAATATAAACTTGAATAAACTTAAAGAATGAGAAACTGGCAGCCGGTTGTACCTGGAGAGTTTTGAATAAACTTAAAGAATGAGAAACTGGCAGCCGGTTGTACCTGGAGAGTCTCACAAAGTGAAGTTTGAAGAGGGTAGACTATACCAAAAACTTTATCTTTATCTTAGGGTGTTTTTGAGTACCTTTCGACGCACGAAAAAAAGTCTAAAGCAGTTCAATAATGAAAGTACAAGAAATAACGCCATGATAAGAAAAATAATAAATAGTAACAAAACAAAAATTATAACAAAATAATACGATAATTGAGATATCAGAACAATACAATTAAATGTGTCCTTTACACGAAAATCTCTTAAAGCCCGATCGAACATTCATCTATCATTTGTAATAAGCAGAAAAAACCAACAGATAGCAACAGAACAGAAACTACAACAAAATAATACGATAATCGAGATATCTGAACAATACAATTAGATCTAACCTTTACACAAAAACTTTTTAAAGCTTGATCGAACATTCATCTACCACCTGTATTAAGCATAAAAACATGACAAAAATTACAATAAAATAATACGACAATCGAGATATCATAACACTATAATTAAACTTAACTTTACACAAAAAATTCTCAAAGCTCGACTGAATTTCTTCATCTACCACCCAAAATTTCTTTAAACCTATAGAGCAAAAGTATCATGAAAATTGAATTGAAATTGTAATTAGCAATTATATCGTATTGAATTTTATAGGCTACACTTAAAAAATATATCATCAAAGTATCAAGATTCATCAAAAACTTGAATTTCTTGTTTAGCAAGAACTTACCCTACCCTATTATTACTATTTTTATGAGATAAGAAATTATTTCTAATAGATTACCGGCTCAAAAAATAATAGTAAGAATCTAATAAAAAAATAATCTAACATAAATTTACTGCAAAATCATACTTATCTGAGATGACCAGGTGCTGCAAAAATAAAACAAACTAAAAAATTAATTAAATTTAGCCAACACAAACTTATTGATGCAAAAGGTATAATAACCCTATCGCGCAAGGCTGCATCCTAAAAGATATAATACCAAAGATTCACCATTTATTAGGATAATATAACAGCCCTTTAGTCATAAATTTCTTATAATTAAAGGCAGTTGATGTGGCTAATATGTCCTTAACCTACTTGATGATTATAGGCAAGGACTATTATTAAACTTCTAGCTAAATCACGAACCTTCACTTGTTTGTATTCAATTTTTCAGAAACTCTAACTTTCTTTCCTTGAACAAAAAGACGCACAGAAAAAAACCAAATCGATTTCGGCAAGCACTAATTTATTTATATAGGGTTTTGCCTAAAAAATAATAATATTATTAATTTTGTAACATATATTAGAGTCTACATATAATTAAAATTTTATTTGAGAAATATAGGAAAAGACAATTTTGTCTATTGGAGGGCCTTTTAATGAAGGGCAAAAAATTCAAATCACATTATAAGGTGCTTCACACTTTTAATATAACTAGATTAGTGTACGTGCGTTGCACGTGTGTAACTCATCAGATAATAATTAACATTAAAATAAATATAATATTTATTTAAATTAATATTTATTTAAATAATGAAATAAATATTATTAACTTCTCAAGATGTTGGAGGCACTGATCATGTACTAAGAAAATGCTTGCCGATCATACTTATCTGGTATATATCTCAATGTATAAATAGAGATAATTATTTTCTAAAAAGCGACAGAAATGCAGTTGACATACCCTTAAAACTATGTATCCTTGATTTTTGCGAGACTGGTATTTTGCTAGTCACGATTAACATATAGACTAAGGTTGTTCATCACTCTCTCGCTCTTTTTTTAAGACCCTTTCAATTATCTTTCTAGTAATGGTTTCTCCGTAAGAACACTGAATCCCATCTTTGCAGAGCAGCTCTCCCCAGCCCACATCATAATATGAAATATGAATCTCCTTTCATCGAGCACTATTTTCTTGAGATAGAAAGGTGTTCTGAATTGGTGGTCCTTTATTGTTCACTTCGTTGATGGCCTATATTTGTCCAAATCCAGTGTTTAATGTATGGATTTCATGTGCACCTTTGATATTCAAGCAACAGTACTTACTCTGTAATACAAATTAGTAGCAAATATATCTCCTGTATTTCAAAATTAAGTATTTGATCATCCTAAATATTTATGGGTTACACATCTAGGTGTTATTTCTTTAGGAGTTAGAGAGACATACACTAATATTATTTAAAACAAATAATAAATGAAAATATCAAACATACATATAAGAAACTCAATCTCCTAAACAGTTTTAAGCCTATACGTGTCGTCTAAGCTGGCTGGAAAGCATCCGACACATCTTAATAATAACCAGATACCTTGCATGGTGAATATGTGCCAAAAACCTTCATTCCAAGTAGAGAATGAAACATTTTCAGCAACAAAACCTGTCACCTATTTAAGCACTTCTTTGAGAAGTTCAAGTCCAAGATCTAAAGCATGTCTTGATTTCAGCGTATTATCAGTACACTAATAGTTTGGTAGAGTGTATTAAAAAATCTAATGTATGCATTAGCTTTGTCTATTATTAATAACTTGTTTGGTATACTTTTTCAACATAATTAGTTATACACTCTATTGTGTATTGAGCTATGTATTACTAATACCATGAATTTCCATGTATTAGTAATGCAATGGGTTGTAATACATGCATTAGAATGGCTAAAGACACAATTATCCCTCAAAACCTTTTCCACATCATTTCTACCATATTTGTGGAGGGTATTTTTGTAAATAATTTTTTTCCTTAGAAATTATGCAATGCATGCTATTTTTAGTACACTAAACCAAACACTGCATAAGAAAAATGTCAGCATAACTAATGCAAACATAACTAATATCAGCATTACTAATACAAGCATACTAATACACCACATTCTACACTATTCTTATACACTCTATGAAATGACCCCTAACAGAAACTTGACAACATTTTCCTTAATAATATCTAAACTTAGAAACTAATTTCAAAACAAATTAAGAAGAAAATCCATAAAAATAATAAAGTAATAATTATAATGATGCTTAATCATTAAACTTCAGGAAACTTCTCCAATATTCTGATTACAGATGCATAAATTACCTGATGTGCTTCAGTGTGTTATCAACACCATAATAGAAATTTAATAACATGTTACTTAACAATTAAAAATATAAACTTGAATAAACTTAAAGAATGAGAAACCTGCAGCCGGTTGTACCTGGAGAGTCTCACAAAAGTGAAGTTTGAAGAAGGTAGACTATACCGAAAACTTTACCCTTATCTTAGGGTGTTTTTGAGTACCTTTCGACGCACGAAAAAAAGTCTAAGCAGTTCAGAAAAAATAATGAAAGTACAAGAAGTAATGCCATGATAAGAAAAATAATAAATAGTAACAAAACAAAAACTATAACAAAATAATACGATAATTGAGATATCAGAAGAATACAATTAAATGTGTCCTTTACACGAAAATCTCTCAAAGCCCGATCGAACATTCATCTACCATTTGTAATAAGCAGAAAAAACCAACAGATAGCAACAGAACAAAAACTAAAATAAAATAATACGATAATCGAGATATCTGAACAATACAATTAGATCTAACCTTTACACAAAAACTTTTTAAAGCTTGATCGAACATTCATCTACCACCTGTATTAAGCAGAAAAACAGGAAAAAAATTACAATAAAATAATACGATAATCGAGATATCATAACACTATGATTAAACTTAACTTTACACAAAAAATTCTCAAAGCTCGACTGAATTTCTTCATCTACCACCCAAAATTTCTTTAAACCTATAGAGCAAAAGTATCATGAAAATTGAATTGAAATTGTAATTAGCAATTATATTGTATTGAATTTTATAGGCTACACTTAAAAAATATATCATCAAAGTATCAAGATTCATGAATTGATTTTGAATGATACGTATCAAAGTTACTGTAGATAGGAAAAAAATAAAGAAATTTACAAAAACTTGAATTTCTTGTTTAGCACGCTGAAGTAGAACTTACCCCTACCCTATTATTACTATTTTTATGAGATAAGAAATTATTTCTAATAGATTACCGGCTCAAAAAATAATAATAAGAATTTAATAAAAAAATAATCTAACATAAATTTACTGCAAAATCATACTTATCTGAGATGACCAGGTGCTGCAAAAATAAAATAAAATAAAAAATTAATTAAATTTAGCCAACACAAACTTATTGATGCAAAAGGTATAATAACCCTATCGCGCAAGGCTGCATCCTAAAAGATATAATACCAAAGATTCACCATTTATTAGGGTAATATAACAGCCCTTTAGTCATAAATTTCTTATAATTAAAGGCAGTTGATGTGGCTACTATGTCCTTAACCTACTTGATGATTATAGGCAAGGACTATTATTAAACTTCCAGCTAAATCACGAACCTTCACTTGTTTGTATTCAATTTTTCAGAAACCCTAACTCTCTTTCCTTGAACAAAGAGACGCACATAAAAAACCAAATCGATTTCGGCAAGCACTAATTTATTTATATAGGGTTTTGCCTAAAAAATAATAATATTATTAATTTTGTAACATATATTAGAGTCTAGATATAATTAAAATTTTATTTGAGAAATATAGGAAAAGACAATTTTGTCTATTGGAGGGTCTTTTAATGAAGGGCAAAAAGTTCAAATCACATTATAAGGTGCTTCACACTTTTAATATAATATAGATATAGATATAGATATAGATAGATATTTTACAAAAAAAAAAAACCAATTAGCAATTGTCTATCAAGAATACATGATAATTTATTTATTGTAAACATACTAAAATTTTAGAAAACTTACCTCAAATCACAAGAAAATTTATCTCTTTAATCATAGAAACTATCAAGATTTCAATTAGTAAAAAAAAAAATCTATACCTAAACATGTTTTTGCCCTACATACGGTAGTTTTGGAAGAATAATATAAACCTAAATAGGTTTTTGGAAAAATCCCCTTTAGAGCAGTTTTTTAATCAAAGTAAAAAATAACGTGTTTTTTAAAATTATCTAGGGCAGTTTTTTGTTTTAAAAGAAAAATCTACTTTTTTCAAAAATTTAAAACGACGTGTTTTATTTTTTTTGAAACTTTTAGAATATAATATTATTAGTGTGGTAATATATATTAGTATTTATATACAATTATAATTTTAATTAAGAAAAATAAGAAAAGACGATTTTGTCTATTGCAAGATCTTTTAATGAAGGGCAAAAAGTTCAAATCACATTATAAGGTGCTTCACACTTTTAATATAACTAGTCTTAATGTATGTGCGTTGCACATGTTAATAAATTAAAAAAATTATATAAAATAAATAAATTATGTGAAAATAACAATTAACATTAATATAATTTTTTTAAAAAAAATATTCCAGATATTTAAAAATTATGTTATTTATATAAACGTGCATACTACTACAAAAAGTAGGGTAAAAAATATGATATATATATATATATGCCAAAAATTAAGAAAAGGCCATCGACTTTATTTTTTTTGGAACTTTAGAGATTTTGCGGGAACTTTTAAGAGTATAAATATTATTAATATTTTAATATATATTAGCGTTTATGTGTAATTATAATTTATTTGAGAAAAATGGTGAAAAGACAACTTTGTCTTAAGCAAACCCTTTTAATGAAGGGTAAAAAGTTCAAATCACATTATAAGGTGTTTCACACTTTTAATATAGTATAGACTAGTCTTAATGTATGTGCGTTGCACATGTTAATAAATTAAAAAAATTATATAAAATAAATAAATTATGTGAAAATACAATTAACATTAATATAATTTTTTCTTTAAAAATATTTCAGATATTTAAAAATTATGTTATTTATATAAACGTGCATACTACTACAAAAAGTAGGGTAAAAAATATGATATTTATATATATATGCCAAAAATTAAGAAAAGGCCGTCGACTTTTTTTTTTGGAACTTTAGAGATTTTGCGGGAACTTTTAAGAGTATAAATATTATTAATATTTTAATATATATTAGTGTTTATGTGTAATTATAATTTATTTGAGAAAAATGGTGAAAAGACAACTTTGTCTAAAGCAAACTCTTTTAATGAAGGGTAAAAAGTTCAAATCACATTATAAGGTACTTCACACTTTTAATATAGTACTAGTTAAGTGTACGTGCTTTGCACGTGTGTATCACGTTATAAATAATATTAATATGTAGAACTACAAATTCAATCCAATAACAAAACAAATACCATAAATGAGGAGATAATTTTGATTTTTTTACATATTGCGTAACATACTTCTATAGATTGGGCAATAAAATAACAATGTAAAGTAAATTTGGTTAGAGCTACACAAAAATATAGCTTGTTCACTTGCTCCTCTTTCTTAGTACACTCTCATTCATCTCTTTTGAGTCCCCAAAAAAAATATAATAATGTTATGATTTATCAAGTTTAATAATCCTTCAATAAAATACATAACTTAAAAATAATAAAAATGATCTTACAAAAGTGCAAATTCTAAAGTACCAACGGTATTTCTAATTGCTTGTGTACTCTTTTTATAATTAATTTTATCTATTTAATTAAAGTAATCAAATTATACAAAATCATATTGATTATACTTTTATAACACATAATCAACACTCTAAAACCTAATGAAGTTCTAGTAGGTACACGAAAGTTTCCTAATTTAATTTTAAAAAAATTGGTGTCATTTTTTTGGCTATATGATTATATAACAAAGGTTAAAATTTCTAAACCTAAAAGGATTTTTAAACGCGTGCAAGATTACTAAAATTTCTAATATATAGTGCAACTAATAGCTTCCGTTAGTTACAATCCTAAATATAAGGTAGAATTGTGTGTTTGACATTAATGCTGCTTATTATTTATTTTTCTTATCATATATTTTAGGATTTCTTAATTTTAAATGTTACAAAGATAATTAAATAATAATTTAAGAATTTGAGACCTCTTAGAATATTCAATATAATATACTTAGGAGTCTTCTAATTTATTTATGTATTATAGTCAATATTTAATATTATAAAGATAATAATATAATAATTAAGGAAAAATAGTTTAAAAAGGAATATTGTCTAAAGGAGAGATTTTTAATGACTAAAAGTAGCAAATCCACATTGATAAGACAAGCTTCATACAATCAAATGTCTATAATTGTATAAAGATAAATCATAAAAGAGGAGACTCTTCACATCAATAGAGAAGTTTACTACCTAAATTACAAAAAAAATTGAGCGGTAAATTAGATTAAGAGAAGACTCTTCACATCAATAGAGAAGTTAACTAACTAAATTTACAAAAAAAATTGAGTGGTCAAGTAGATCAAATTATATAAGTCAAAAGGCGACAAATTACAAAATCTCCAAGAATAGATTCATGAACAAAAATCGAATAAAAGTACAAAATAATAAATTTAATCAATCAGTATTTACACATTATTTACCCATACAACTTGTTTTTGACGCTTGATATGTTTTTCTATGAACTACTTGCTGTGAGACTTAGCAGAACTCAAATCAGTGGTTGTGGTGGATACTGCCGACATAACATAATCTATTTAAATGATATTGCTTGTATCCAAAAGAAAAAAGACAATGATTAGAGCCATTATTAAAAATAATGAAGATATTTCAGATCTAATAATTTATTCACAATTGAAACAGTTGCATAGAATCAAATTTTAAAAGAGAATTCATATAGAATCAGAATGACTAACCAATTTCTTGTGACAGAATGTAACGATCCAAAGAATCTGGTCAAAACTGTAAATACGTCAATTTTAAATTATTAATTGTATATGAGTCATTATAAACAAAAATCACAAAAAAAATCTCAATTAACAATTATCTATCAAGAATATATGATAATTTATTATTTTAAATTTTAAGAACATACTAAAATCATAAAAAGAAAACTTTTCAATTAGCAATTGTCTCTCAAAAAATACATGATAAGTTAAACATACTAAAATTTTAGAAAACTTACCTCAAATCACAAGCAAATTTGTCTCTTCACTCATAGATACTATCAATATTTCACAAAAAAAAATTCTCAATTAGCAATTATCTATATATATTTTGGTACTTTGATAAAGAGACAAAATCACTATAACAATTCAAGCATAATGAAGAATAAATATACCAAAAAGAATAACATATACATGAAAAGGTTAGATTTTCAATCAACAAAAAGAATGAATACACACTACTACAAAACAAAACTAACCACATTAAATAAACAAAATAAAAAGTAATAAGACGTAAAGTCATAAAAGGACTCAACTACGTAAATTGATTGTTGGTTGTTGATGCTTGCATGTTGGTAACCCTTTATATAACAAAAAGAAACGATGTTTTTATTTGTGTGAAATAGGTATGACATTGGAACTTCGAGAATAAACAGGACACTAATTAATTAATAATAAATTTTCAAAGAATTTCTCACATATCAATTAAAAAACCCACTTCAATATTATAAATCGGTTTAGTAGTAGGAATTAGTATATTTAAATTACCTTTTGTGTAATAATATATACTATATAATATACCTAATATATGAATATATTATTGGACGTGCAAAAATTGTAAACTCTATAATGACATATATTGTATATAATATAATATAAATAGAAACCTTTTCCAAATATATTGAAGTGTGCGTGTGTGTGTTTTTTGGTGGAAACCTTTTGCAAATATAATTCATCTTTTTTTCCTATTTCCAAGAATATTTTATATATTTATTAATTGAGTACAAAAAGTGATATGTATTAATTTGAAGGGAGAAGTGAAAAGACAATTTTGTCTAAAGAAGAGACTTTTAATGAAGGGCAAAAAGTTCGAATCACATTATAAGGTGCTTCACACTTTTAATATAACTAGTTTAGTGTACGTGCGTTGCACGTGTGTATAATATTAAGCAATAAATATATCAAAATTATTTAAAATAATAATTAAAGTTTATGTCAAGACGTAAGAAGTCTAAAGTCTAAAGAACCCAAGAAACTGGGAGTGGAAAGTCCATGGAGGTCATTGCCACCAAGGTCTTAATACTCCATGTATTGCAAGTCGAGTAAACCATGATTTATCTTGCCACCCAAGCATGTTAAATTTTCTGGAATTAAATATCTTATTTTCTTCTAGCAACAATTCTGTTCTATTATTGAGATCCAGCCTGATGACATTACCAGTTTGGTAGTCACAATATAGAAAATTATTTAGACGTTTAAGAGTCTCCAAATCTTACACCATTATGAATGAAAGTGATTGGAACGGTGAAATATCTCATCCTTAATCAGAGGTTTTATATCAAAACTTTAATGTTAGAATCACGTACCATAGATCTATAAATTATATGTATATATCTGTAAAATGATACAAATATGAAATCTAAACAACTAATAATAATAATATACTGAATAAGGTTACCGATCTTGATGATCAAGAGCGGAGGTAGACATTAGAACTGGAGAAAAACAACAACATAAAACTTAATGTTTGAATACCTACCATAAATTCGTAAATTATGTGTATATATCTGCAAATAGATACAAATGTGAAATTTAAACAACTAATAAGAATAACATATTGTATAAGGTTACTGACCTAGACGATCAAGAACTCAGGGAGACATTAGAATTGGAGAAAAAAATAACATAAAAACTTAATATTTGAATCACCTAACAAAGTGGGGCCTTACATCAAATATCACATAACCCTAACTTATTCATATCTCAATCACGTATTAAGCTATAAAATATTGTTCGATTTTTCATGGACTTCCAATTCTAACTCAACTAACCCTTCCAATTCTTTGTAGAACAAAAAAAAAAGAAATTACCTGTAAAATTTGCTCCATTTTGTGGTATGTTGTCACCCGCATCACACAATCTTTGTGTTTCTTGAGCAACCCAAAAATTTTCTGTGCTTGTCTGAAAAGGATGCATTCAATTTTAGTACAATATAGATACCAGCTAAGGAAAAACTCTAAAGCACAATATCAAAAGTACTAAACATGTATAAATTTAGTGCTATAATAATCAAATTTCAATTAAACTAACATCAGTATCAAATAGACAATAACATCAATATTATCCAACTCCTCAAAGAATGAGGTTCGAGATCGACTACAACTTCTTGTGATCACTTGGTGTGTCATTGTTTGCAGCGCACAATTAACCAACGCACATTGCTTCAAATATGAATCGATAACTTCTCGCTTCTCAACGCTTGAATATTTTGGTACTATAATAATTAGATTTCAATCAAATTAACTAAATTAAGGAAAATTATGTACCCCTACCCCTACCCCTCCACTTACCCCGTGCTACCAATTATGCATCATAGTAAATAGTAGTATACATCTTCCATATTAACTATTCAAGGAGCAGGGTGAATGTAGTATAGAAGTTATGGTTTCATCCGAATCACTAAACAAGCTTCAACTCATGAATCGACAAGCCAATACTGGAAATAATTTTTCAAAGAAAATAAAAAAAACTCAAGAATATTGCATAAAGAAAAAAAAAGGAAAATATGTGCACGAGAGCGAAATCAACATACAAAGGCTCCATAATTGTGAATCCCACGAGTGAGGTCTGGGGAGGATGGTGTTTGCGCAAATCTTATCCCTATTTAGGCCGACAGAAAACAGCGACGAGAAAAAGTGACTAAAATCAAAAAACTGATATATTTAGGAGTCTTTCATTTATTTTTCCATATATTTATTATAGTGACAGAAAATAGAAAACTATTCCATTTATTTTTTCATATATTTATTATAGTCAATATTTAATATTATAAAAATAAAGGTATAATAATTGGAGGAAAATAGTAAAAGATGATTTTGTCTAAAGGAGAGACTTTTAATTAAGGAAAAAAATTTCAGATCACATTATAAGGTCCTTCACACTTCGTGTGTCGCAGACTTTTAGCCAGATAAAAATATCACACAAGTACTTTAAAACAATAAAAAATTCTATGAGCGATACTTCTTTAACTGTGACAACAAACTTCTTTAAATTATTACATAATTTTAAGTAAATAAAAAAACAAAGAACAGGGTATATGTGATTTTGGAAGTTAAATTCTCACTATTATGTTCAACACTTGTTTATTACATTGTATAATCATTATTTGGAGTATCAAAATAATTAGTGACCAATTGATATTTCTTTCATAAACAGTTATTTTATGAAAGAATAGAAATTTATAGCCTATTTGGTCAAGCTATTGAAATTAATTATTTTAAAAAGTATTTTTTTCGTTCTTAAATAGGTGATCATTTTAGGTTGAGCACATCCCTAAAAGAATTGCTCACTCAAAAATAAAAGATATTTTTACTATCTTACCCCTAATTAGTTTAGTTTTTGGCCAGTTTCTACACATATACACATACAAAAAAGAAATTTGTAGGCTTAATTAGGATTTCATAATTACCATTAACGAATTAGATTAAGCATAACAATACCAAACAAAGCTACTATACTTAACTGGAAAGGCCAGAACACATCTAACTCCTAAGGCACAAAAACAAGTTAAAAGATCCATGAAGAAAACTTACAAATAGATCAACAAAGTTAATCAAAAAACTTCAAATCAATAAAAAGCATGGAGAGACCAACACATGATATATATCAAGATTATTATAATTACAAAGCTAACTTAAATCGTGTATACATTAGAGAGTCAAATCTAATTTTAAACTTTAATATTAAAATGAGACAAAAATTACCTCTAAAGATTGGCTTATAAATATTTTGTATTGCAATGATGTGAATGCTATGAAACTATTTATATAGAGGTAATACTAAAACCTAAAGCTAAACCTAAACCTAATTAATAGCAAAAATCCCAAATTAAGAAAAATCAAAGAAGAAAACTTACGCGTAATTGACTTTGCGACAGATCCCTTTGTCATTGATTTGAGACCTATTACTGTTGAAATTATAAAACAACAGTCACATATCAAGAATATATAGATATACTAACATTTTATACACACTAAATTTTTCGAAAACTTACCTCTAATCACAAGCAAATCTATCTCTTTAATCATAGATACTATCAAGATTTCAATTGGTAAGAAAATTATATACCTAAATCTTTTTTACACTATAAACTTTTTAATTAGCAATTATCTATCAAAAATACATGATAATTTATTATTCAAACTCCAAGAACATACTAAAATCACAAAAAAACTTCTCAATTAGCAATTATTTGTCAAGAATATATGATAATTTATTACTGTAAACATAAAAAAATATACTAAAATTTAAAAAACTTACCTCAAATCACAAATAAATTTATCTCTTCAATCATAGATATTTTCAAGATTTCACAAAAATAATAATTCTCAATTAGCAATTGTTTATCAAGAATAATAAAAAATGCATGATAATTTATTATTCTAACTTCAAGAACATACTAAAATCACAAAAAAGATAAAAAAGAATCTCAATTAGCAATTGCCTATAAAAAAATATATGATAATTGATCATTGTAATTAATTAATAATAAAATACAAATTATAATGATAATTAATTGACGCGATATACACATTCAACCCACAGAGAATAATTCAAACGAAACACGAATCCTTCATAAATTATTTTGTTGTATGTTAATTTCATTACAGTGAAGGTTTCATTTATACATATTTGGTAGACTTTGAGATAGAAAAGTCCTATACAATGTCAACTTTCATAAAACTTAATATTCAAACACTATAACTTACACACACGGTTGGTACTCCAATCCGTGTGAAATTATTTTCATGTAATTCTTTTTCAAAGTTTTTATGATTGTCAAACTTTTCCTTTTAAGTAGTGACGTTAAACTTTCTCAGTTTGAATTCCTTTTAGGTTTTGGAGTCTTTTATGTTATTTTTTTAATTTTAAAATTTTAAATATCAGGAAAATAGTAAAAAGACAATTTTATTTAAAAGAGAGAATTTTAATGAAGGGCAAAAAGTTCAAATCACATTATAAGGTGCTTCACACTTTTAATATAACTAGTCTTAATGTATGTGCGTTGCACATGTTAATAAATTAAAAAAATTATATAAAATAAATAAATTATGTGAAAATAACAATTAACATTAATATAATTTTTTCTTTAAAAATATTTCAGATATTTAAAAATTATGTTATTTATATAAACGTGCATACTACTACAAAAAATAGGGTAAAAAATATGATATATATATATATATATATATGCCAAAAATTAAGAAAAGACCGTCGACTTTTTTTTTTGGAACTTCAAAAATTTTGCGGGAACTTTTAAGAGTATAAATATTATTAATATTTTAATATATATTAGTGTTTATGCGTAATTATAATTTATTTGAGAAAAATGGTGAAAAGACAACTTTGTCTAAAGCAAACCCTTTTAATGAAGGGTAAAAAGTTCAAATCACATTATAAGGTGCTTCACACTTTTAATATAGTATAGATAGATATAGATATAGATATAGATATAGAAGACTAGTCTTAATGTATGTGTGTTGCACATGTTAATAAATTAAAAAAATTATATAAAATAAATAAATTATGTGAAAATAACAATTAATATTAATATAATTTTTTCTTTAAAAATATTCCAGATATTAAAAAATTATGTTATTTATATAAACGTGCATACTACTACAAAAAGTAGGGTAAAAAATATGATATATATATATATGCCAAAAATTAAGAAAAGGCCGTCGACTTTTTTTTTGGAACTTTAGGGATTTTGCGGGAACTTTTAAAGAGTATAAATATTATTAATATTTTAATATATATTAGTGTTTATGTGTAATTATAATTTATTTGAGAAAAATGGTGAAAAGACAACTTTGTCTAAAGCAAACCCTTTTAATGAAGGGTAAAAAGTTCAAATCACATTATAAGGTGCTTCACACTTTTAATATAGTATAGAATAGACTAGTCTTAATATATGTGCGTTGTACATGTTAATAAATTTAAAAAATTATATAAAATAAATAAATTATGTGAAAATAACAATTAACATTAATATAATTTTTTCTTTAAAAATATTCCAGATATTAAAAAATTATGTTATTTATATAAACGTGCATACTACTACAAAAAGTAGGGTAAAAAATATGATATATCTATCTATCTATCTATATATATATATATATATATGCCAAAAATTAAGAAAAGGCCGTCGACTTTTTTTTTTGGAACTTTAGGGATTTTGCGGGAACTTTTAAGAGTATAAATACTATTAATATTTTAATATATATTAGTGTTTATGTGTAATTATAATTTATTTGAGAAAAATGGTGAAAAGACAACTTTGTCTAAAGCAAACCCTTTAAATGAAGAGTAAAAAGTTCAAATCACATTATAAGGTGCTTCATACTTTTAATATAGTACTAGTTTAGTGTACGTGCGTTGCACGTGTGCATCACATCAAACCATCAATCAATATAAAATGTATAATAGAAGAATAAATAATTAAAAAATAGCAATTAAATTTCAAGAGATTCAATTGAGTTCTTCGTGGAACAATTGAAGTGTGAAGTAGAGGATTTTCATTTTTTCTTTTGTTCGAAGAATGTAAATGAGTGAGATAACAATCGAACCTCTTCGTTGTTTTGCCTTTTGATCAATGCATGTATACAAATAAAATAACGAAGCTTTGGTTTGTTATTCAGCTCACCCAATAAATTTAATTCTCTAACATATATCACTTCTCTGAGTCCGTAGAATTTTAGCAATATACTCCCTCCATTCCTTAGTAGTTGTCACGTTTCATTCATCGAAATTCAATTTGACTAATTTTTAAAACTAAATTAGATTAGATTAATTCGATATTTTAAAATTAAAATTTAGATATCCAAAACTATACGAAAAATACTATAAATTATATTTTTTCTCATATCAATATGATGAAAAATTATATTTTAAAATATTGATCAAAATTTATATCGTTTGAATCTTAAAAGAGAAATTATGACAACTAAAAAAGAACGAAGGGAGTATTATTTTAGTTTAATAGGACTATTATTCGCCAATGTCAAATAGTGAAATTTTAAATTCTTTTTTCTATAATTTAAACATGTACTTCCTCTTTTTTCAAAATTTTTAATCTTCATTATTTATTTTATTTACCATTTATATATAATTTAAAGTATGATTTATCTAAAGTAAAATTCTAATGATATTGAAGTTCTAAGTATTTAGGATTTTATAGTTTAAATAAGAAAAAGATTATGCAAAGTTTTCCATGATTTCTTCTCTTTATTCCTTTACGTCAAATTTTTCTTCTTCTTTCTTTCCTTTTATTTCGCACCTGATTTTTATTCTTTTTGGATTTCTTTTTCAAAATTGTTATTGATGATGTGTTTGCTTCAAATACTAAAATTTGTAAGAAAATATTTGTACAACGTAAATTATTAATTTTAAAGTCTTGATAAGTTAAATTTTAACTGATTTTAAATTACTAAATATAAGAAAAAAATAGTATAATTAGCAATTTCTTTACCCACATTACTCATTTATTAAAATGCTAAAAATTATTCAGAACTTTCACATTTTATCAACAAAAAAACTAAACTCCCCTAAAAGCATGAAGTATATGTATGTCTCTCCCTCATGCATGCACTTTATAAACTTAAACTTACAAGTTTCAAATTTTGGCTTTGCCTGTGCTCCAAACTCCTTCACGAAAAAACCCTCCAGGATAGTATAAAGATAATCTTTTTCATAAAGTTAAAAATAAAAAGTCTTTACAGACATTAAGCTTAAGCTGCTACCTACTAACTACAATTGCAAGAAACACAAGAATATAGTACATGTTATTGAAATAACATACATCCTTAAGAGCTTCCTGATTTCAGAAAAGTTCACCTTCTTTTAACTCATCATTCAACAATTTGGTCATCATGTTATATAAAATTTTAGTGTACAAATATAACATGCTACTGGTCATCGTTGGATAAAGTAGCATGTTTCCAACGATAACATGCTCGTTTTTTAATTTTTTGATCAAAATTTTTCAACTAAAAGAGAAAACACGAGAAATTATCAAAAAGGGAGAATCGATCATCAATTGTTGATTATATATAACTCATATATGATCTTCTAACAACCAATTTCATATATAACACAACACAAATCTTTTAGTATTAACAACATACATACTGTCATCGATAAAAAAAATCATCAGAAAAAAGAGATTGACAATCTAATCAATAAATTCACCATAACAAAAAAGTTATATAGTGTTACCTTAAATATTAGTGCAATATATAGTTTATTTAAATAACAAATACACATAAAAACCAACAAAATAAAATAGTCGCATAGATTCTCTAGTTTTTTTTTTTAACTTTGCAACTTTGTTTCGTAATTTGAATCTATGAAAAAACTAATAAATAAATTCCCCATACACAAAAACAAAGAAAAAAATCATTAAAATTGGGTATCTTGGTTATCTTTGCCTCAGGTGGCACGAGAAACATTGAGAATAGAATACAGAGTTCAAAAGTAGAATTATGTGTTAATATAAAACTCTAATAATAATAATTATGGTCAATAAGTTATTATGCTACAAAAGAAGAAAGAGAAAAATTCAAAAATAAAGAAAATATTATTTACACATTTAAAGTCCTAATATAGAGTTGTTTGATTGTTTAGAATTCTAATTATAGTATTCTACGAAAGAAGAAAGAGGAAAAAACCCAAAATAAAGAAAATATTATTTATATATGTCATATGTCATATGTAATATAGAATTGTATGTCTTTCTGAATCACATTTATATACGGAAATTTAATCATTACCCATAGAAAAGAATATTTTATCAATTTAAATTGATTTCAAAGTTTAAATATATATTTTTTAAAAGTAATTGAATAATATAGTAATGACAATTTTACTTAAAGGAGAGTAAAAAATTAAAATCCTTCACACTTTTAGTATACGTGCATTGCACGTGAATATCACATCATCAAGCAATAAGAATATAAAATTATTAAAAATAATAATTAATATTAAAATAAATATAATATTTATTTAAATAATAGAATAAATATTATTACATTTATATTTATTTTTTACTATTACATGATATCATTAACCCTAATTACCAATAGATATTACAATACGATATTCAAATTCAAAACTTAATGAATAACAAACTCATGCTAGTTAGCCTAACATTAAGCTCTAACCTTACACTTTTCTTATCACAAATAATTAATTAATAGTTGCAAAAAATTGTAAAGTATGTAAAA
>QJPP01005292.1:0-80475 GCA_003996215.1 Jaltomata sinuosa
GCCAGGGGCTTCGGGCTGCGTGTGCCGAAGGAGGGGTATACGGCGGAGTAGAGGTATACGGGCAGTGTCCTTCCATGAGACCTACCTGCTGGGCCGGATCGGCGCCGGAGGAGGTACATACAGAGATACCATGGCACTTGAGATCTTCATGCATCATATCATTCATGGTTCGAGCTTCCACCCTTGTTTGTTGTTTGCTGATTGTACGCTCCTGTAGTATGGGATGCCGAAGTGTTTGTTTTCACTTGTTTGTGTTCCTCGGTTGTATGGGCGGTCGGGGGACTGTAGGTAGACTTTTGCTACTTACTTACAAAATTATTCTCTATTATGGATAAGTATGAGGTTGGTTACTGCTAGACTGTTAGTTTCTGGATTTGAGATTGATATGATTAGTTGAGTTTGATTCATGTCTCTGAGCATGTCTATCATTACTCTTTCTCTCTTCTTCTTACACTTGAGGTTACCGGTATACCGTCCATTTCGTAAACTTATTTTGTATACACTGTTGTTGGCAGGACCCCAGGTGCGTTATTTCTTACTTTCACCTGTGCCTATGGTGTGTATATCTGCTTGCTAGCCTCACATGTGGTTCTGTTGATTTCCCTCTGGCTAGTTCCTGTGTACCTTTCATTGATTTCTGTGACTACTTGCTTCTATTCTGTCTATTACTGCGCTTTTATCTTATATGTGCCCAGTCGGCCTATGATACCTACTGGGTACCTTATGCTTCGCATTTGGTGCTCACCCCTACCCCCTGCATCTTTGGGTGCAGATCCTAGCGTGGTCCATCGCCGTTAGATCGCTGTGATTCGTGCTTGGAGATCTGTTGGGGACTACTTCAGACTGAGGGTGAGCTCTTGGCGATCGGAGCTTAGCTTTAGTTTATCTTTTGCTTCATGTACTCTATTACCATTCAGAGACATCTGTATATATAGTTTTGGTTTATTTGCACTCCATGTATGTAGTGTGGCTCTATACTATGATACCAGGTCTTGGGGTTTGGTTTAGTTTCCGCATATGTATATATTTATATCCCTGTTATCTATTTTATTCGTCTTGCTCCCTTATCTGCTAGATAGTAGCCCATTACTAACTGTTCTGGGCTACGGGGATTGGTTCACCTACCGGGGGTTGTAGGTGCCATCATGACTGAGAAAATGGGTCGTGACAATTGCACTAACTAAAAATATCAGTTTGCTAAAAGTGAAGAAATATGCTTTTCATTAGTATAGTCAATGGCAACAATTCTAACTCAATTGTGTCATTCTCTTAGAATGACTGTTGATAACTTAGTGTCATTCTCTTAAAAATGTTGTTAGTAGCCTTCTCTTTGAATGCAGTGTTTTTAACTTGTCAATCCATCACTTTTCCAGTTTATGATAATGCATTTATTAAGTATTGAAGGAAGGAAGACAGATTTACTAAAAATAAATTGTTGTGCACTTGCCTTAACCTTGTAGTATGTTTTGGTATGTTTTGCTCTTTACCTTGACACGTCTAGTATATTAAAATGAATCTGTTTGTATGTTTTGCAGTTGACCTTGATACTTCTAGTATGTTAAAATGCATCTTTATTGTAGTATGTTATAGTATTTTGCTGGTACTTGACATTAACACTTGTAATGCAACTGCAATTTCAGATTCTAACTTTTGGACCTATAAATTGACATAACTTTTATTTATCGATATTTGCAGGTGGAGAAAACAATCATAGGGGTGATGAGATCATTGATGAGGACTTCATGATGTATTTAATTCCCGTAAGTGTCAAACTCAAGCCTTCATTTATCGACAAGATTTCAAGTTTTTTTGGGCTTCATGATGAATTTTTGTGAATTTGTCTCTGGCATGTATCCTTTAGCCTTTGTTTATTGAACTTCATGATAATTTTGTAATTTGTTCTGGATTCAATTTTTTTGGAAATTAAGTGTTGATTTCTGTTTAAAACTTGTTGATTCTTATTTCTCTATACTCGTAAGCTATCATATGTGAAGGTCCATAATTGTTACTGATTAATCCTTGTTATGGATAATTCAATTATAAAATTGTTGCTTTTGTGAGTTATATTGAACATTGTCTATAAGCAGTAGTTAGCGCTAAAAAAACATTGACTATTGCTAGCAGTAGCCTTACTAAAAGTTGTTAGGTTGTGTCTTGATTTTTTTGGGACCTTAAAGTTGGATAGTAATTGTAAGAATTTCGTCTTTCTTCAAATTCTTACTGTTAGTAGTAGTCTTGCTAGACTGTGATTGGAGGGGAAAGAAATATCAATAGGAGGAGAGCTGTCTTTCTCTAAATTCTTGTCTACCAAGAACATATAACCGTTAGTGTTTCTTGCTCATGCATCTTAGGTTTATGACTTGAACAAATATTTTGCTTGTATTAGTGTGAATCCGCTGATATTGAATGTTGATATTAAAGTTCAACTGTTGTGTGATTTTCTTCCTTATGAATTCTCTACTACTTCTGAAATATAAAGTTTGCTTAGTGTGGTGCATTTTTTATTTTTCATTTTAATATTTATCTTTCCATTAGACTTTGATTTTCTCCTATCAAATCTTCTTTGATATGTGTTACTTGAAGAGTGGTTCAAAGGAGCTCAAGGACCAGGTATTGACTCAATGCTCCCAATCCCCTGTGACCCCTCATTAATATTTTTTATGATGTATTGTATGATTCTGATAAAGTTAATGGAGGTATGGATGGAGGGATAAAGGAGAAACCAACTAACTTGCAGGAAAGGGTATCCAAGGGAAGGGATTTGTCTCATGTTTTGCATGAGAACCCACCGATTGACCATAGAAATGACTTTAGAGTTCAGTTCAGGGCAAATTGGATACAGGAAACAATCAAAGTGTTGGTACTGGTTTGATTCATAACTTTGTAATTCAGAACTTAGGTTTAAATCAGGTTCAACAAATTGATAAATTAGTTCAGAGGTTGGGGTCAAATCACAGCTTTGGTTTTAGTTCAGCTTTGACTACTAGTTGGGTTCATGGTTATGGTTTGGGTGCTGATCAACAGAATTTTTTAGGCTCTGTTCTGGGTTCTAATCAGTTTCAAAAGGTGCCTCAATATGTTGTCCCAGAGCTGGGTTCACAAGCTCAGTTTCAGCTCTTGAATTCTAGTACTGAGATGCATCAGATAGCCTCTAAACAAACCACTCGTTTGAATCTTGGTACTGCTCAAACTCATGAGATTGTTGTAGGTTTACATGCTGATCAACTACAGATTTTGGGTTCCAACTAAGACTCAACTCAAGATCAAGTTTGTATGATTTCAGGTGCTAGTACTGGTTCTGATTAGATACATGTTTTTTAACTAGATATCACCCCTCACATGGTCTATGATTTGAGTTCTACTAACTTAAATGCCTGCTCAAATCGGATCCAAAAATTTGGAGATGTTTCAGCTATGGTTTTGGTTGGTTTGGTACATAAATTGCTAAGGTTATACCTCCACATCAAGTTCTGAAAAGTGGTATTGGTAGTGTTTAGAATTTTGCTTCACAACAGACCCCTGTCTTGATTTTTGGTACTGCTCAAGCTCAAGTGTTTGTTACTGGTTTAAGTGGAGAAAGTTCTCAGAGTAATAATAAATCCACTCTTCTTTGAGATTTAACGACCTGATGCTAGTATAATGGTGATCCTGCATATTGTCTTTCTCCTTTCACCTCACCGAGTATCTTTAATTTGTCTAAAATTAAAGTTCTGGTAGATACATAATCAAAATTAGTTCATAACTTGTATTTATCGAGTAATGTAGGTGGAGAAAACAATTAGCAGGGTGATGAAAGTATTGATGAGGACTGCATTTGAGATTTGGTTGAAAGTGGTCCAAACGTTATATGACCAGCTCTTTTGTTGACATTATGAATATTTATTTTGTTATCTAGTTGAAACATGTGCCAACTGTTGTATATTTTGCATGTGGATCACATTACGACTGATTTTTTACGCCTATGGCAGATGACATTATGACTTGTAGATTTTATATATTTTGCACCTATGTCAGATGACATTATGACTGGTATATTTTGTATATTTTGCGCATGTGGGCAGTATATTCTGTTAAAATTCTCCTCCTTTCATTCCTTAATTGTTCTTTTAGCTTGGGGGCTATTTTGAGCCATCTCTATGGCCAATTTCTGTTAAATATTCTGAGCATGCACTCACGGGAGTATGGTGATCATTGTGTGTTTTTTCATTTCTAGTTTCGGGGTATGGGCCATGTGGACCCTCTTTTGGCCCAGATTTTTACCCGGGTATAATTTTAGCATTATGGGTACCGTTATTTTTGTTTTAATGAGTAGATTTTATTTGTGATTGTTTGACTACTGTTTGGACCTTCTAGGAGCAGTTCGGGCTTGGGCATAGTCGTTCTAGCAGCTATTTATCAGATGATAGGTAGGTTACGATCTAACTCTTCTAGACTTTGCGTATATAATCTATAATTGTACTTATTATCATCTTTGTGTTAGATTTATTAGCTTGGTACCGTAGACCTTGTGCGCATCTTTATATCCATCTTATTTTGCTCCTATAGTTGTAGTATTCGCGATAATTATTTGGGTATGTCTGTGAGACCCAAACATCAATATTTGATTGTAAAGCTGCTTATCTATGCTATAGAGTGATTGGAGCCTGTGCAGTGCTGATAAGTTGATTGTGAGCTGTTGGGCTACTTTTTGTGATTGAGCATGCCATTATCATGCATATAAAGTAGTTTTCTACATGTTTTATTACTGTTTTGGCTTCGGTCCTACTTTACATGGATTTCTAAACCTTGCATGGCCTCAAGGGCTCGTTTTTTGTAAAAATGGTTATAAAAGGTTTGGAACTGATTTTCATGGATCTTCTTGGGGTAAAAGAGTTAAAATGATGATTTATCACCAGTTTTCATACTATTACTAGACTCGGCAAAGCTGGAGTGCTAGAGATGTTTTCCTATTGGTTTGAAATGATACTAGACTCGATCGAGCCGAGTGTCAGACTTGTTTTACTACTGTTTTAGACCTGGTTATGTCTAGGCACCCTTGCTAGGCATTTTTGAGACTTGATTTACTATTTTAGACTCGGATAGACTCCGGGCATGCATTTTTGAGATTTGGTTACTGGCTTCGATCCGTATACACTTCAGAGGACTATATTGAGATTATGAGATTTAGTATGTGGTCGAGAACCTCCATGGACCTTACCGATCCGGACCAGGGGCTACATACTGAGTGTGCCGGAGGAGGGTTATATGGTACAATTGAGGTATACGGGCCGTGTCCTTTAATAGATCCTACCTGTTGGGCCCATAGGCATTGGAGGAGGTACATAAAGGGTTACTATTCCACCTGGTTTTCACTATTGCATCATATCATTCATTTGCATGAGATTCCACCCTTGTTTGCAGTTTGCTTCGTGTACGCTCCAGTAGTATGGGATGCCAGAGGGTTTATATTCACTTGTATATGTTCCTCTGGTGTATAGGTACCCGTTATGACTTTAGGTAGACTTATTATTATCCAATCGCATTTATGGTTCTGATTATGTCTATATTCAGGTTCTTATTTGAGGTTTCGTATTTGCCAGTTGTGTAGTATATACTTCTGGCTCACTTCATGGTTATACTTGGATTATTGGCTGATTATTCCTACCTTGAGATTGTGTTATTGGCATGATTTAGTTGTTTAATATTGGGCTTCAAGCATGAGTTCATTTTCTTGCTTTCCTTCCATCCCTTTTACTTGAGGTTACTGATATACCGCCTATTTCTTAAAACTCTCTTTGTATATATTGTTATTGCAAGGGACCTAGTTGCGTTCTTCTTCCCTTCACTTGTGTTCTATGATTTAAATTTCTAGTAGCTAGTCGGGCATGATTATTTTCTCCTTGTATTCCTTCTGTGCTAGCTTCCGTGTACTTATTTGTTGCTTCTGTGACCTCTTTTTTATTTTTTGCTATATTATTAATTTTATATCTTATATGCACTCAGTCAACCTATGATGCCTACTGGGTACCCATTGGTTAGCAATTAGTGCTCATACTACACTCTGCATCTTCGTAGTGCATATCCTAGTATGGGCCATAGCCGCTGATTCGTGGAGACTCGTGCTGGCTGACTTTTGTACTATCCGACATAGAGGGTGAGCTCATGGCGACCGGAGTTTAGCTTTTATCTCACTGTTTGTATTATGTAATCATCTGTTACTCTGAGACATTTGTATATATTCTTTTGGATCTTCTGTACTCTGTATATTTAGCACTAGCCTCTATACTCTTATACCAAATCGTGGGTTTGGTTTAGTTTCCGCTTATATATACATTTGTTGCTTATTTCTTCACTTATGCTTTGCTTCCGCTATTTATATCGTTCTTCTGCTTTCTTGTTAGATAGTAGCCTATTACTAACCATTTTAGGCTACGGAAATTGATTCGCATACTGGAAGATTGTAGGTGCCATCATGACAAAGAAATCAGGTCGTGATATTTGAATAGTTGCTCTTCTGGAATTTGTCTAAAGTGAAAAATCTTGTCTCTCAACTCAGCTTTCTTTCTCGGTGGGAACCACTTCTTTAGAAATATATTCACTAACTCTACCCAATTGTGGATGGAGTTTGTTGTTATGTTTTTGAGCCATGTTCTACCTTCTCCTGTAAGGGAGTACTTGAATACCCTTAGTCTTATGACATCCTCAAAGACACTACTCATCTTGTGCATCACACACACCCTAATTAAATTTTTCAAGTGTTGATGGGGTCATTATTTGTAGAGTTATGAAGGTGCCTCTCTGCCTTGAAAGTAGTGTAAATGCTAGCATAGATATTGAAAGTCCTGAAATTCACATAGGGTTGAATGATTTTATTAGTGTAGACTATCTCCTAGGCCATATCTACAAACACATTTACCTTCTCAAGCGCATTAGTGGTCTATAAAGTTGTTGCTGCTACCTGGGAAGCTAAAGCATGTTCTGCTGCTCGTTGTTCCATCATAACCTAATTCACAACAAAGAAAAAATGTGTGATCCAACAGAAAAAAGCATAATTAATGTAAAGATCAATAAGTAATTTCAGACCATATTTTCAGCAATGATGCTAAAAGTTGATAGCTCAAAATTACACCTTCATATGATATAACATGGTTGTGTGCAAATATAGTAACCCAAATAAGGTTGGTTCGAATCCCACAAGAAATTGGAAGAAATGATACAGATTGGATAAATTCTTGATTAACATTCTAAATTCTATTCTGAGAAAGTAGAAAAGATTTATTTTATTTTAAACACAAAGATTTTAGCAATAACTTGAATTTAACTATATAATTAAAGAACTAAGGTTCTGTCCCTACAATGAAACACAATGATCTCATTTTTTTGTGAATTTATTGATAATAAGGTTTTTGGATATGCACTCAGTCCCTACACCATCACTACATATTTCTCAATAGTTAAACGATTTATCTCAATATGTTTTTCCAGAATTTGTAAGAGTTATTTAAATAAGAATTAGTGATTATGCCATGTCAATTCAACCTATCCCTAAGAGAATTATTAATCAAGGTTTAATGTCTAGAATGCATGCAAACCATTAAGATATTATGGCTTAGATTGATGTTTACAACCATTAACCAATCAAGAAAAATAAAGAATAATTTGATACTCTTATTCTCCAAAATCATGCAACACTATAAAACCAACGAACATTACACCTTAATTGGATTTACAATCTTAGTAGATAATTTAGCTACTCAAAATGCAAGATAAACAATAACAAGATTTAACTAAAGTCATAATGCCTACTTTGAATTGAAAAGAAACAATGTGTGCTTCTTTCTTCACAAACACTTCAAAGCTAGAGAGAGAAATAATAAAAACTGAAAACTATGAAATTCTAGTAACTCTCTATTACAAAAACCCTATGAAATATTTATAGTATCCTACAAATTTAGAATCCTAAAATAATCAAACTTCTCGCTAAGACCATCCATGGATCAAATATTTATCTATGGTCTATGAATGGCCTTTAAGTTTGTCGTGGATTCTGCCTTTTGGTTTCTAGATATAAACCATGGTTTGATCTATAGCCCGTACTTTGACCCAAAGTCCATGAATTATGCCGTAGATCTTCCTTCCAGCTTAGTGTTCTCCAAATATATGGACCATGAATGTGATATGTGATTTTTACTTTCTATCATGAATTCCTAAATTCTAAAACACTGACTTTACATCTCTCTGATCTTTTCTATGATTCAATCCACGATTCGTACCTCCAATCTATAGATTATGGATTCCTATTTTCTGGCAGTTTCTCTACTTCTAATCCTTTGACTATTTTTACATCCAATAGCTACAAATATTCTAACATTAGAAACACAAAAAAATATGCTAAAGGACGTAGAAAACTTAAATAAAAGACATCAAATGTATCATAATTTCAAGGCACATTAATGACCCAATATGAGTTTTCCCAAAATTGTTCTTCATTCTTCGTATTTTAAGTCCTAAGATGATTATCCTATCCTCTCATCACCTTCCCATACAAAGGTATGTCTATTCTATAAAACTCTGAGTTCTTTCAACGAGAACACGTGAATGTTTAATGTGATTCTACTATATGATTCATAGGGTTTTAAGAAAACCTCTATCAATGAATCTAGCGTAGAATCTTTGGAGTTTTTCATAAATGTTTAGAATTTATTCATTATTTTTGAGTGACTAAGGTATATAGGGTAAACCTATTCATGGGGGAGCATTATTTTTCTTCCCGATGTTACATTTTTTTCCCAATCTTGAGTTCTCCTCCATGAGAAAATTAAGGTTCAAATATGAAAATGTATATATTATTCATGTTAATTCATTACAAACATCATAGATCACTTATGATATCCCTAGACTCTATTCAAAACATGTGGTTTTTATCCCCTTCTTACAAAGCCAACTCTATGAAGGAGGCTCCCTTTACTGGTGTTGCTTTATGATGTTTTCTTGCAGTTTTAGAGGAACTATTGCAATGGATTTATATTTCTATGATGTTGAGAAGGCATGTAGGCACCACTATGGATTGTCCGCACCTAAGATCATACCGAGTGGAGATATTTTTTAGTTCATTATTCATTTCATGAGTTTAGGAGCTTGTCACGACCCGTTCGATTGATATGGGGCGGTCAAGACCATGGTACCCTTGTTAGAGTCCCTGTAGCAAGATTAATCTAATAAAACTCAAAGATTGGGAGGTTTAAAACTTAAACTTTTGTGTAATCATGATAATTTTTGCATTATTGGGATGTTTTTCTGTTCTATGAGGGCTGACCTAGGGAACAAGATCTCAGTAGGGGATTCCAAGACTATGAGTCAGTTGGTAGAAGGTTTTTATAGTGTTTTTCACATCAAATTTGTATTATTGTGTCTTGAATTGATATGTGTAGTGTGAATTTAAACTTGGTACAATTTTATAAAGAGTTTTGGTTAACTAGGCACCACTATAATGGTGGGTTTTCTTTTTAAGCAAGACCACCATAGTGGTCAAATATCTATGTTAGTGGGTGTCAGCGATAATATAAGGTCTAGCCATAGCAATGAATTTGTCGCTAAAGCAGGCCTTCCATAGAAAAAATGTCAACCACTATAGTGGTCGACGTGCGATAGAATTAGCCTTTAAGTCAGTTATTTTGAGTTTCTCGCTCTCAAAACATCAAAACTAATTTTAGAGACCTGTGAGGCAATTTTTCCAAGACTAGGGAAGGTTTATATACATATGTCTCCGAATAGTAAAAGTGTACATAATACAAAATATGAACCAAAAGCTAAGCTCTGGTCGTCAAGAGCTCACCCTCAGCCTTAGATAGTCCAAAAAGTCAGCCCGCACGAGTCTCCAATGGATCAACGGTGATGGCCTACACTAGAATCTGTACAAGAAGATGCAGAGTGTATTAGGAGCTCCAATTGGTAAGCAACGGGTGCCCATTATGTATCATAGGCTGACTGGGCGCATATAAGATATAAGAGCAGTAATATAGTAGAAAGAAAACAAGTAGTCACAGAAATAATGAATAAGTACACAGAAACTAGCACAGAAGGCATACAAGGAGAAAATAATCATGCTCGTCTAGCTAATAGAAGTATATATCTCACAGACACAAGTGAAGGAAAGAAAGAAGGCACCTGGGGTCCATGCAATAACAATTTATAAAGAGAGTTAAAGAAGAAGGCGATATACCGGTAACCTCAAGTAAAATGGGAAGAAGGAAAGGAAATAATGATAATCATGCTTGAAAATAAGACTAAAAATAAGTCATGCGATTATACTACTCTTAAGCCAGGAATAAACAACCGATATCCCAATTATAACCACCAAGTGAACCAAAGGGACATAATACAACTCTCAGTTTCCAGTCATCGAATGTAACCATAATCAGGATCAATATTGTGATGGAATAAAAATAATTAAAAGTCTACCTACAGTCCCACGGGCGTCCATACACCCGAGGAACACATACAAGTGAAAACAAACCCTTAAGCATCCAATACTACCATAGCATACAGTAAGAAAATAACAAACAAGGGTTGATCAAAACATAATATGCATAATGTGATATGATATGCCGAAACCAAGTGTGATAGTAGTGACATATATTACCCTCTCCGGTACCTAAAAGACAGGAAACATCCATGAAAGGGACTCCCTCGAGTACCTCAACCCCATTGTATACCCTCCTCCTAGCACCCTCGGCCCATAGCTCTTGGTCCGGAATGGAAGGGTCCATGGAGGTCTACTCGTAGACCACATACTAAATCTCATAATCTCAATGAGATCGTATGGAGTGTAGACGGATCCAAATAAGTCACCAGATCTAAAAATTGCATGCCCGAGGTTCTACCCATGTCTAAATTAGTGAATTAAGTCTAAAAAACTCCATCAAGGGTGACCGAACATAACCGAGTCCAAAATCAAAGTAAAACAATTCTGCTGCTCGATCCGACCGAGTCTAGACCATCTCAAATCAATAGGAAATCAAAACTAGCACTACGGCCCAACCGAGTCTAGTATAAGTATGAAAAAGTGGTAAAATCATCCATTTTAACTCTTTCTTACCCCAAGAAGATCCATGAAAATAATTCCAAACCTTTTATAACCATTTTTACCGAAAATAGGCCCTTGGGGCCATGGAGGATTTAGAAAACCATCAATAGTAGGCTCGAAGCCAAAAACCATAGTAAAACATATGAAAAACCTCTTTATATGCATAATGATGACATGCTCAATAACAAATAGTATCCCAACAACTCACAATAAACCTATCGGCCCTGCACATGCTCCAATCTCTCTACAGCACATATAACTAGCCTATGAATGCAATATCAATGTCCGGACTCATAGACATTCCCAAACAACCCACCATTCATGGTCCAGAGTCAAATACAAGGCCACACATGACCACAAGGGTAATACTATCAACTACAATAAATACTACCATCACCGGAGAAAGAAAAATGACTCAGACATGAAGAAGTGGACAAGGTCTGGGTACCAAGGTAATAAATCGAACCCAAGGATGCTAATTAGTATAATTATATCCTATATATGCAAAGTCTACGAGAAATTAACTGTAATCTACCTGTCGTCCGACGACAAGCTGCTACAACAATGATGTCTAAGCTTGAACTGCTCCGAGAAGCTCCAAATAGAGATCAAACTATCAAGAACATAAACTACACATTAAAATAATAGTAATGATACTCATATTGCTATAACTATAGCCGGATCGTAATCCGGGTCAAATGTGGGCCATGGGACCTAAAATCCAAAATAAGAAACCGAAAGTCACACAATGAACACATACTCCCGTGAGTGTATTCTCCATATTTGAACAACTTTGGCCAAGAGAAAGGGCCCCTCTCAAGAAGGGAATTAAAGAGGGAAATTCAAGAATGAAACCTGAAATAAAAGCAAGAAATACTTACCATGATGAGAAAACAAGCTAATGGACTGAAATCCCCACAATTACGAACAACCAAGCCAAAAGGACAACTACAATCCAAGAAAACTCAAGCTTTAATACCACACAACAATGGAAGTTTTTGTTAATGGAGAAGAAGCAACTAGCGGAAAGAAGAAACTTACCAACTGACGAGGGAAGTAAGATTACCCGACATTTTGAAGAATTCCCTAAGTTTAGAGCTGATGGGAGCAATCTCGTTTGAGAGAAATATAAGTTTGGAGTTGGGAAATTTAAGAAATGAAAGTTGAAAAATGAAGAAGAGGGATTTTATAAGGGGTGGACGCAGGCTAGCGCGATCTGCATTGGAGGAGAGCTATAGCACTGGAGGAGGCCAGGCGCTGAGGCGCCATTGCGCCAAATGAGTGCCATCGCGGTGAAGGATCAGGCGGCCAGGCGCAAAGGCACCATTACACAGGCGTGTAGGCAGGCGCTTGGGCTATATCGCGCTGGCCTTGGTGCGATCACACTTAAGGCTGTCTGCAACAGGAAAACCAGCAATAGCTAAAACTTCTACGAGGCATTCCGGGCATAATCAAAATGCAATACTCAAAAACCAGTAATGTTATTAGAGTGGAAACGGCGTTTCAAGCACAACAAAATTGACAAAACTACCATACAAGGTCATTTTGGAGGAATGTTGACCCAAGTCAACACTAACTAAAATCAACCAAACCCCCAAAATGAGCCCGGCTCACCCGGGACACGAACCAACTACCTACCAAACCCAAACTCGATTCCTGAGTTGATGGAATTATCGTATTTTGAATCTGATGCTCCGATCATCTAAAGATGACCCAAGTCACACTTTCAACTCCAAATGGCTTAAAAATAGAAAAATCAACACAAGACCCACACCAAAAGTTCTCAGGCCTTGACTAAAGGTCAAACTAGACCAAACTCCACGTTCTGAAGCTAGCAGAACTGTCAGAATTTAATGTCGAGCACGTTAGCTAAGAATGTTAACTAAAGTCAACGAATTCCTAAGTTAAGGCTCTAAAGAAGGGAAACAACCATAACAACCAAATAAACGACCTGGGCACCAAACCACCGGTCCCAGCATGCCATAAATGACTTAGGTACGCTACAGGCAAACAGTACAAGGAAAGCGTAAATGTGGGAATGACTGGAAGGGTCATTACATTATCCACTACTAAAAAGGACTTTTGTCCTCGAAAGTTAAGGACAAAGACATACCTGAAGGCTCAAACAGCTGCAGATACTGAGCCCGCATATCTCTCTCAGTCTCTTAGGTAGCCTCCTTAATTTGATGGTGCCTCCACTGAACCTTAATAATTGGAATCTGTCTAGACATCAATCTCTTGACATCTCTGGCCGAAATAGCTACCGACTTCTCAACATAGGTTAAACTTTCATCCAATTGAACTGTATCCTAATCCAACACATGACTCTCATCTAGAAAACATACGGTCGCAACATCGATACATGGAAAACCGGGTGCATAGCTAAAAATATCATAGGAAAAGCTAGCTTGTAGAAAACACTACCAACTTCTAAAGAGTCTCAAATGGCCCAATGTACCTAGGGCTGAGCTTGCCCCACCGACCAAATCTGATCAAACCCTTCATGGGTGATACACCGAGGAATACCAAGTCACTAATACTAAACTCTAAGGCATGAAGTTTACGATCACTGTATCTCTTCTTCCTGCTATGAGCTGCTCGAAAGTCTAAATCACTCAGTCTCTGTCTAAGGAATCATAAAGGAAATTGGTACTTTGTGGCCTAGACTCCAAACCATCAAACCAACCAATCGGCAATATGCAATGCCTACCATACGAAGCTCCAAAAGGTGCTATGCCGATGCTCGAATAAAAACTATTAATATAAGCAAACTCGTCCAAAGGCACAAACTGTTCCCAAGAACCTCAAAAATCAAGAACACAAGCCCGAAGCATGTCTTCCAGGACCTGAATAGTCCTCTCGAACTGGCCATCTGTCTAAGGGTGGAATGCATTACTAAGCTAAACCTTTGTACCCAAGTCTCACTGAAAATACCTCCAAAACTGAGATGTGAACTGAGTGCCATGGTCTGAAATGATAAAAGCCGGGACCCTATGCAATCGAACAATCTTACGAAGGTAAATCAGAGCTAAACTCTCTGCACTCTAAGTAGTCTGAAATGGCAAGAAGTGCACTGACTTAGTCAGCCAATCAACAATCACCTAAATGGAATTGAAACCCCCAGAAGTACGTGGCAATCCAACTATGAAATCCAAAGTAATCCCTTCCCACTTCCACTCAGGAATGGGAAGTTGCTGCATCAAACCACCAGATCTCATTTGCTCAAACTTCACCTGCTGACAGTTTAAGCACTAAGATACAAACTCTGCTATGTCCTATTTCATACCACTCCACCAGTAAAGTTGTCTCAAATCTCTGTATATGTTGGCTGCACCAGGATGGATGGAGTACCTATAACAATGAGCCTCACAGAGTATCAACTGAATTAAATCCCTAACACTCGGAATACAAAGGCGACCACCAAACCTCAGAACCCCATCTGAATTAAGAATAGATCGGCTGGACTCACCTTGAACAACTTGATCACAAAGGTCACACAACCGCTGATCCTCAAACTAACGGCTCTAAATCTGATCAACCAAGGTAGAACGAACCTCAATACTGGCGAGAACTCTGATGGGATCCGACAAGTCAAGATTAACCAAATGGTTAGCCAAGGACTCGATGTCCAAGGCCAACGGTCACTATAGAACTGAAAGTTAAGCTAGGCTACCCATACTTACAGTCTTCCAACTCAAGGCATCCGCTACTACATTTTCCTTGCTCAGATGATATAAAATAGTGAAATCATAGTCCTTCAAAAACTCAATCCATCTCCTCTATCTCGAGTTCAACTCTCGCTGACTCGTGATATACTAAAGACTACGGTTATCGGTGAATATCTGGCAGTGAACCCCATATAATTAGTGCCTCCAAATGTTTAGAGCAAAAACTACCACTGCCAACTCTAAATCTTGAGTGGGGTAGTTGCACTCGTGAACCTTCAGCTGCCTCGATGCATATGCAATCATATGACCTTGTTGCATCAACACACAACAAAGACTAACCCCAAAAGTATCACAATATATAGAGAAGCTCTGACCCTCAACTGGAAAAGTCAACACTGGAGTTGAAGTCAACAAGGCCTTAAGACTCTTAAAACTATCCTCGCACTAATCTAACCACTGAAATGGGACCATCCTTCCTAGTCATCCTAGTCAATGGTGATGCTATGGAAGAAAACCCCTCGATGAACCTCCTATAGTACCCTGCTAACCCAACAAGTTGCGAACCCTTGTAGGAGTAGTAGGTCTCGGCCAATCATGAACTATTGATATCTTACATGGGTCAACTCTAATCCCATCCTTAGACACAATGAGTCATAAGAATGCAACTGACTAAAGCCACAACTCTCAATTTGAGAACTTGTCATAAAGCCGATGATCTCTCAAAGTATGGAGTATAATCCTTAAGTGTTGCTCATGATCCGCTCTACTCTGCGAGTAAATCTAGATGCTGTCTGTGAAAACTATCACAAATGAGTCCAACAATAGGCTAAGAACCATGTATATGAGGTCCATGAAAGCTTTGGAGGCATTAGTCAACCTAAAATACATCACCAAGAACTCATAGTGGCCATAACGTGTCCTGAATGATATCTTAGGGATGTCCTCCACTTAATTCTCAACTAGTGGTAGCCAGACCTCAAATCTATCTTTGAAAACATAGATGAACCCTAAAGCTGATCAAACAAATCATTTATGGGTGGCATCGGATACCCATTCCTCATTGTCACACTATTCAGTTGTCGATAATCAATACACATCCACATCAACCTATCCTTCTTCTTCACAAAGAGAATAAGAGCACCCCGAGGCGATACACTCGGTCTATGAAACCCTTAGCTAACAAGTCCTGGAGCTGCTCATTAAGCTCTCTCAACTCAGTTGGAGCCATACGATAAGGGGAAAAAGAAATAGGCCTGGTGCCTAGTGCCTGGATCTAACTTAAAAGCAAAGTCAATATCTCTCTCAGGTGGAAGGCCTGGCAGGTCGGTAGGGAACATATCTAGGAAGTCTCTAACCACAGGAACTGACTCAGGGGAAGAAGTATCGACACTAGCATCTCGGACATATGATAGATAAGCCAAACACCCATGTGAAATCAACTTCCTAGCTCGATGACAAGAGATGATCCCAGACGGTGCGCGGCTAAAAGAACCCTACAACATAATTGGGGATACGCCAGGCACGGCCATGGTAATGGTCTTGGCATAGCAATCCAAAACTACACGGTGAAGGGATAACCAGTCCATGCCCAAAATCACACCAATGTCTAACATATCAAGGATCATCAAATCACTTTAAGTCTCAATATCTCAAACAAAAATCATACAGGACCTCACAATCTGATCCACTACTAAAGAATCTCCTACTGGGGTCAAAACAGATACAAGCATAGATAACGGCTCACTAGAAAACCCCAAACAAGGCATAAAGTAGGCTGATACATATGAACAAGTAGATCCAGGATCAAATAAAGCCAAAGCTGACTGACGGCATATAGAAATCGTACCTGTGATCACAACATCCGAGGCCTTGGCCTTTGGTCTCCCAGGGACTGCATAAAACTTACAATGACAACCACCTGACCGACCGCCATCCCTACCACATATCCTACGATGCGGGGCACCACCCCTAGCCTGACCACCATTTCCTCTAGCCAGTGGTTGAGTTGCACGGATAAGCTGAGCCAGATAAGCAACTAGCTGAACTGTACCCCGCTGGGGGCAAACTATAGCAAAGTTCCCAATAACCCCGCACTCATAGCAGGCCCCTGCCAGCTTAAACTATCGAGACAAACCACACCATGGCCTGATGCCCTAGAAGCGGTATATTTTGAAGACTGACCACTATAGCCTTGCGGGCTACTCTGACCCTGCTCAAACTGTGACCCACCATAAGACTGAAGCGAAGACTGAAATGGTCAACTGGCCTGACCTTGGTGCTACTATATCTGATACCCTCGGCCCCTCTAGCTTGAAACTCTACTACAATGATGAGAACCATTGCAGCTACCCCTATGTCAAGGCGTCATATCTCTGGCTCTCGGATCATGATGATACAAATCCTCTACGATATGGGCATAGTATGCAATAGCCTAGAATGATCGACCACTGGGAACTAATATCTCAGTTGGCTCTCTAAGCTCTATCCGCAATTCCTTAACAAACCTACGAACTCTATCAGGCTTGGTAGGCATGATCATAGCCCCAAATAGAGAAAGCTAGTTGAAGCGAGTCTCATACTCTGATACAGTCATAGAACCATGCATAAGTCTAGTGAACTACTCCCTACAATGCTCTTTGTATATCTGTGGAAAGAACTTGGCCATAAAGGCCTCATAGAACTCTGACCAAGACAACGGAGGAGATGATGATGGTCTGCAAGCAACATGGGCCCTCCACCATAACTTAGGTGGGCCCTCCAGCTGATAAGTAGAATACCTAACCCCATGACTATCCAATAAACCCAAATAGTATAGCATTTGCTCATAAGTAGTAATGAAATCATGTGGATCCTGACAAAAAGTACCACCGAATCTAGGTGGAGCCAATCTCAGAAACCTACCCAATTCCTTCTGCTCCATCTCTGTCATAGCTGGTTGAGGAGAAATAGGCTGAGAAACAGATGGGACCGGAATAACCTTAGCATGGGGAGCTACAGTAGTAGGTTGCGCTCCTGAACTCTGTGCACCCAGGGCTGCCCTCTGAGCGGATGTTTGTGCTACCTCAACAGGCTGATCCCCGATCACACCCAATAATTGTAGAAGTAAACTCTGAATATGTGAAGACTGAGTTGGGATTGAAGGTGGCATAAAAGCTGATACTTGAGCTAGCACTGGTGGTACCTGGGCTATCCACTGGTCTACAGGCTGCTGCTCTGGAAAAATCTCAAGCTCAACCTCGACTCTAGGACCTCTAACTGGTGCCGCTGCTCGGGCACGTCTTCGACCCTTACCTTTATGACCTGCCTGGCCCCTAGCTAGAGTTGGGGGTGCTAGATTTGAAAGCTTGCCCCTGCCTGATGTCAACGATCACGTGCGAACCATTTGCGGAAGAATAAACTAGAACAAGTGAGATTTCAGGAAACCATCAAGTATAAGACACATGATATAGAAGTAAGAAAAGATTCATATTTACTAAGATGCCACTGTATCCTCCCAAAGATTTAGTATGAACGTGTCTGCCCTGATCCGTAGGACTCTATTAGACATTGGCTCTTATATCAATGACACTGGTGAACCTAGGCTTTGATACTAAGCTGTCATGACCTAATTTCTCAATCATGATGGCACCTACAACCCCACAATAGGTGCACCAATTCCCGTAGCCTAGAACGGTTAGTAATGGGCTATTATCTAACAAGAAAGCAGAAGAAGAATAATATAAGCGGAAACAACGAGAAATAAGATAAAGAACTAAGCAACATGAATGCATAAGTGGAAGCTAAACCAAATCCAAAGCATGGTATCATAGTATAAGAGCCGGAACTACATCAACAGTGTACAAAAGATCCAAAAGTATATACATATGTCTCTGAATAGTAAAAGAGTACATAATACAAAAGTTAAACCAAAAGCTAAGCTCCGATCATCCAGAGCTCACCCTCAGCCTCGAAAAGTGCAAAAAGTCAGCCCGCACAAGTCTCCAATGGATCAACAGTGATGGCCCATACTAGGATCTGCACCAGAAGATGCAAAGTGTAGTATGAACATCAATCTCTAAGCAACGGGTACCTAGTATCTATCATAGGCCGACTGGGCACATATAAGATATAAGAGCGGTAATATAGCATAAAGAAACAAGTAGTCACAGAAATAATGAATAGGTATATGGATGCTAGCACATAAGGCATACAAGGAGATAGCTAATAGAAGTATATATCTCACAGACACAGGTGAAGGAAATAAAGAATTCACCTGCGGTCCATGCAATAACAATATATAAAGAGAGTTAAAGAAGAAGGCGGTACACCGGTAACCTCAAGTAAAAAGGGAAGAAGGAAAGGAAATAATGAAAATAATTCTTGAAAATAAGACTAAAACTATGTCATACTAGTAATACTACTCTTAAGCACGGAATAAACAACTGATATCCCAAGTATAACCACCAAGTGAACCAAATGGACATAATACAACTCTTAGTTTCCAGATATCAAATGTAACCATAATACGGATCAATATCGCGATGGAATACCAATAAATAAAAGTCTACCTACAGTCCCACGGGTGCCCATACACATGAGGAACACATACAAGTGAAAACAAACCCTCCGGCATCCAATACTATCAGAGCGTACACTAAGAAAATAGCAAACAAAGGTGATCTGAACACAATATACATGATGTGATATGATATGCCAAAACCAATTGTGATAGTAGTGTCATATGTTACCCCCCGCGGTACCTAAAAGGCCCAATAGAGGCAGGATCCATGGAAGGGATTCTTTCGAGTACCTCAACCCCACCATACACCCATCCTCTGGTCACCATTGGCCCGTAGCTCTTGGTATGGAATGGCAGAGTCCATGGAGGTTTACTCATAGACCACATACTAAATATCATAACCCTAATGTAATTGTCTAGAGTGTAACTAGATCCAAATAAGTCACCAGATCTCAAAAATGCATCCTCGGGGTTCTATCCAGGTCTAAATCAGTGAATCAAGTCTCAAAAACCCCATCAAGGGTGCACGAACATAACTGGGTCTGAAACCATAATAAAACCAGTCTACTACTCGATCCGACTGAGTCTAGTACAATCTCAAATCAATAGGGAATCAAAACTAGCACTGCAGCCCAGCCGAGTATAGTATAAGTATGAAAACAGTGGTAAAATCATCCTTTTAGCTCTTTCTTACCCTAAAAATATCCATGAAAACAATTCCAAACCTTTTATAACCATTTTTACCAAAAATGGGCCCTCGAGGCAATGCAGGGTTTAGAAAACCATCAATAGTAGGCCCCAAGCCATAAACCATAGTAAAACGTGTAAAAAACCTCTTTATATGCATGATGATGACATGCTCAATCACAAACAGTAGCCCAATGGCTCATAATCAACCTACGGCCCTGCACAAGCTCTAATCTCTCTACATCATATATAACTAGCCTATGATCATCATATCAATGTCCGAGACTCACAGACATTCTCAAACAACCCACCATCTATGGGCTTAAGTCATAGACAAGGTCACACAGGACAATAATGGTGATTTTATCAACCACAATGAATACTACCATTATCGGAGGAAGAAAAATGAGTCAAACATGAAGAAGTGGAAAAGGTCTGGGGTACCAAGGTAATAAACCCAATCCACGGATGCTAATTAGTATAATTATATCCTATATATGCAAAGTCTATGATAGTTAACCCATAACTTACCTGTCATCCGATGACAAGCTATCCGATGACAAGCTGCTAGAATGATGATGTCTAAGCTCGAACTGCTCCAAAAAAGCTCTGAACGAAGATCAAACTATCAAGAACATAACGTACATGTTAAAATAAGACTAATGATACCCATATTGCTATAACTATAGCCAAGTTGAAATCCGGGTCAAAAGCGAGCCTGCGGGGTCCTTAACCAAAAATTGAAAATGGAAAGTCACACGATGAACACACTACTCCCATGAGTGCATGCTCTAAATTTGTGCGACTTTGACCAAGAGAAAAGGCCCAAAACAAGCCGCTCAAGAAGGGAACTAAAGAGGGAAATTGAAGAATAAAACCGGAAATTAAAGCAAGAAATACTTACCACGTTGAGAAAACAAGCTAACATACTGAAATCCCTGCAATTACAAACAATCAAGCCAAAGGGATAACTACAATCCAAGAAAACTCAAGCTTTAAGACCACACAACAATGGAGATTTTTGTTATTGGAGAAGAAGAAACTAGTGGAAAGAAGAAACTTACCAATTGACTAGGGAAGCAAGATTACCTGACAATTTGAAGAATTCCCTAAGCATATAACTGATTGGAGCAATCTGGTTTGTGAGAAATATGAGTTTGGAGTTGGGAAATTTAAGAAATAAAAGCTGAAAAATGAAGAAAAGGGATATTATCGGGGCTGGACTCAGGCCAGTGACATCGATGTTGGAGGAGCACTATAGCGCTAGAAGAGGCCAGGCGATAAGACGCCATCGCGCCAAATAAGCTCCATCGCACTGAAGAAGCAGACGGCCATGTGCTAAGGCACCATTGAGTAGGCAAGGCTCTCTCGCACAGGTACGCCGGCAGACAACCTTCAATGCTGACCAACAATAGCTAAAACTTTATGGGGCATTCCATGCACAATCAAAACACGATACTCAAAAACCAATAATGCTATTAGAGTTGAAATGACGTTCCAAACACAACGAAATTCGATAAAACTTCCATACGAGGTTGTTTAGGAGGAATGTTGACACAAGTCAACACTAACTAAAATCAACCAAACACCCAAAATAAGCCCGGCTCACTCGAGACCCGAACCAACAACCTAACTAACCCAAAAACAATATTCCAGAGCTGATGGAATCGTCAAATTTCAAATTTGATGATCTGATCATCGAAAACTTGCCCAAGTCACACTTCTAACTCTAAATGACCTGAAAATAGAAAAAGCAACACAAAATCCACTTTGAAAGTTCTCACGCCTCGACTAAAGTTCAAACCAGACCAAACTCCATGTTTTGAAGCTAACAAAACTTTCAACACTCGATTCTGAGCATGTTAGCTAAGAATGTTGACTAAAATTAGCAAATTCTTAATTTAAGGATCTAAAGAAGGGAAATGACCATAACGACCAAACGAATGGCCAGGGTATTGAACCACCAGTTCCATCAAGCCATAAATAACTAGGGGCCACTATAGGCAAGCTCTAACAGTACAATGAAACCTTAAATGCGGAAATGATGGGAATGGTTATTACAGAAAGAGGGAAAATGATTTTGAATTAAGCATTCTCTTGTCATGACTTGCACACTACCCATTTGGCTTGATTGATTCATAAACGAGTGTGTAAAGAACTCAAAATATCTTGTCAAAACTCATTTGTCCTAATTGATTTTAGGACTCATTGTAAAATTCTTGTGTTGTGATGCATTGTGTGGTAAGGCTGTACTTAGTTCTTCTGTGCATGTGTTGTCTAGAACTTTCCCCGAATGGGATTCAAGGCAATATCCTACAAGAAACTGACCTTGGAAGATGACCTTAGGCCCTTTTTAAATAGGCCACTTCACCCATATTGACTTTCCTTTAGATTGATCCTAGTAAGCCCCTTTGAGCTTGTGACTTTTCTTCGGCACCTTGTTAGACACCTTGACACTTTTTGGAACCTAAATCTTTGCACCCCTTTTCCCTAGAGGCTCTAAAGTTAAACATAGGCTAAAAGCCTTTGTTTGGTGGGGAATTAAAATTACAACATAGGCAAAAGCCTAATTTTAGGGGTGTATCTACTAAAGTTTAGAAGAAAATGAGTTGTGCTTTAATGGAAGGTAGCACCATATGCCTAAATTGAGAGTTTCTTCAAAATAGTCCAATAAAACAAACAAGATGGAAAGATAAGAAGGAATTGGTGCTACCAAGTTAAGGTGATAAAAGGATATCAAATAATTAAGATAAAGAGAAACCTTGGGTTGTGTGAGGGATAAATAAGGTGAACTGAATGTTCAAAAATGTGAGTGGTGTTGAAATGATCAAAAAAGTGTAAGGGGGGTTTAGTCATTTTAGGCAAATGTAATCCTCACCTTAACCCTAGCCTACATTGTAGCCCGCAAGTCTTTAGTGATTCCGAGCTTGGTAACTTTATATTAATTGTGAATTACTTAAAGGGAAAGCCTATGGTTCAATGCGTGTGCACTCGAATTTCCTTGAGAGAGTGATAGTCTTCTTGGTTCAACACCGGGGATGCAAAGAGCCAAGGGATGAAAGCTAGGAAAATGGAAAGTAATAATATTAACCTTCTAATTTATATAATTATATAAACATGATTATGTTTAATTATATTTTATTTGCAGGACAATCCATTGAGGCGCCGTTAACTTAGGATGAGCTCTTTTTGATAACACATGTTAAGAAGAAGAAGAATGAGTCAAATCTTTATGTATGGGTTGAGCCAATGGCTCAACAAGCCTATGTAAGTTCAAAAGTTAAGATACAAAGAACTTACAGATCTCTATTATATATATATATATATATATATACTAACCTATAGTTTCTGTAACTAGTTTTTTTCATAAAAATGATGGACAAGGTCTCTTTTGTACGTCGCTTTTCTCGAAAACCAAATTTAATTTTCCTAAAAAGCAATGTATCAAAGTGACCATGTCCATCACATTGTTTTAGGAAATTATAAAGAATTAATTTTTTTATATCTTTGTCCCTACCCATCGTATTTTAAATGACTCTGTTCGTTTCATTAGAAAAAAGCGATGAGGCAATATATCACGAAACTGACTGCATCGCTTTTGTTTCCTACATTTTAGCCATTTTTTAGTTGTGACCTACCGCAATCTAACCTTGGTAGGTAATCGAACTCTCAATATAATACTTAAGTTAAATAAAAATAGTAATAAGATAAACGACACATTATTTAATTCAAAAACTGCATAACACTTCTTTTCATAAAGAAAAATTCAATACTCATTGTCCAAAACATAAAGAACAAGAGATAATGATTGAAAGGGACATGTTTCATGTCTCTAGAGGCAAGAGATCACCATGAATCCCATTCAAGAGTACCATAAATAAAATCAGGGACCATGATGAGAACTCATACAAGGATCTGCAAAAGAAAGATGTAGAAAACATAGTGTGAGTACAAACCACTAGTACTCAGTAGGCATCATAGAACGATCGAGCTTAAACAATTACTATATTAAATAAAAAATTCTAAAATAATCATGCACATGGAAAAATCTCAGCAGTTCAATTCAATAAAGAACACCTCAAAGCATAACAAGTATAAGTAAATGATACAATGTAATGCTATGCGATAAAATACAACTGACAAGTTAAGTGTTATGGTCAATCAGTATGTGTGGAAAGGGTGTTGGGCGTGAATTAAGGTCTTAAGAAACCTCTAACTCAAGTTAAGTTAAAAGCCCCTCTACCGACTAAGTTTTCGTATAACTTTCTAACTTGGGTCATATTCAAATGATTATTTCTCCTATAATATAAAGAGTTAGTGGCCTATGACCCACCAAATTAAATGTCTTCGAGTCTTCTTTCCAACTCCACCGACCATGCCTTAATCTAAGTCCGGAGTAAAACGTTATGATCAGTTTACCTAGAAGACGTCTGTCTGTCCAGAAACCCGTCGAATTCTTGGAGTTAAAAAGAAGTGAAAACGGGGAAAATGGTCCATTTTCCCAACCGTTTCTGGGGACAGAAACTCAAATTTTTTGAAAGTTAGCCCTAAAAAACGGTCCATTTGTGGCCAAAATGGATCGTTTTGGCAACCATTTTCTGACGCATTTTTCAACCTAAACCAATCCGGATTTTAATTGAAATTGCCTATAAATAGGACCCCTAAGGTATTACTACGGGAATCGACTCTTCTTAAAATATTTGAGGGTGTTTTGGTCCTTTTCTAATCCAAGATTCATCCCCCACTTATTCTAAACCTCCTAAGGCACGATTAAATGTAAAAGAAAGAGGGTTACTTCTCCTCTCTAAGTTCTTGAAGTAAAGTGCCTAGGGTTCTAAGTTCCTAAGCAAAACTCAAGCGATTCGTAAGCGTTCTTTTGAATCGTGCTAGTATTGTGTTTACTCCTACTTACTACGAAAACTATACTCGTAGGGATTGTGTTTACTCCTACTTACTACGAAAACTATGCTAGTATTATGTACAAATAGTTGAATGGTTTTCAAAGAAAGAGACATTGGCTTGAACTTTTGAATGTTTATTTTTGAAATCATATGTATTCAATTTCTATTTTTAAGTTATGGTTTGAAGTGTAACTTTAAATTATGGATTTATGAATTTGGGGCAGATTTGAAGCCTTGAGATACGATTACTACGGAAATTGTTTCTCTATATAAGAAATTGAGTTTTGACACAAATAGTAGGATCTTCTTAATTCCCTTGGTTTTGAAATGATTGTTTTAAATTGATTGAATTATAACCTTGAGGGATTTGATTGTGAAAGGAGATAAAATATCATTAAATGCGGGTCGATTGATGTATAGACGATAATGGCATTATACGATAGGTGTGAATTTCAAGTCTTGGTATAATAGTACCCATCGATAGGTGTGAATTGCAAGTCTTGGTATAAATTACCCACTAATGTATGCCTTAATAGTCATAGAAGAACCCCAGAATGATTCTTTTGTAAATTATTTTACTATTTAAATCTTAGCTTCTGATGAAAAAGGAAAAGGATTTTCTACATCCCTCAATTGTGAAAGTGTTGTTTATGAATTATGAAATCTTCAACCTTTGAGGGATTCGGTAAATGTGTTTTAAATCCTTTAAGTGATGGTACTAATGATGTATGAATTAATGAAATGTTATGGCATGGTATGTACAGCTTGCAAGTTTTGGTATGACGATACCAAAGTTATAGATGCCTTAAAAATGTTAAGAGTCCCTAATGAATGTTTTGTGAAACATTTGAAATGTTAAAATATGGGCTTAAGAGGATTATATGGTTAGTCGAGATGGTGGGAGTCGAACGGGGATTCACACTTGAAATCATGTTTTGTCGACATGGGTATGAGTCGAACGAGGCTCTTCCCTCTGAGTCGAATGGGGCTCCTTATTGTACGCTTGTTTTGTTCAGCTATATGTAGTTATGAGGTGATTATGGTATGATGCTCCGATCCTTGCGGTAAACTTGGATTGGAGGCTCAGTCGATCGAGCGATGGTCAGAACCACATAGCATGTGCTGAAATAAGTTTTGGTAATACCATCTAGTCCAGAAGTAATGAAATTGTGAAATTGTTCTATTTTACTAATTTGGGAAAATTGCCTCATATTTGATGATTATGGTGTCGGATTATGTTTTATGACTTGCTTTATAAGTTGTGATATCCCTTCCCCTGGGTTGCATGCCAGTACTTTCCATTCTGACCGTCTCCGGATGCTACATCATTTCATGATGCAGGTTCCGAGACCTATCCTTATGGTTTCATGCAGTACTTGGACTTTTGGGATTCGAATAGCAAGTGGTGAGCCCTCCATACTTCCGGAAGGCCTATATTTTCTTTTTATTAGTCTTTGAGATCTCTTTCCATAATATGGTATTGTTGGGGCCATGTCCCGGCTTAAATGTTATTCTTGATGATAGAGGCTTTTTAGACTGGTATTAGTGAAATTATTGTTGATCCTTTTATACAGTTGGACTTATCTATAATGGGCCTGTTTCCGCTAATCTTTTATAATTGTGCGAATGATGAATGCTAAGGGGTTGACTCAGGCCTCTTTGGTCTGTGTTGCCCGTTACGTCCGGGGTCTAGTTTCGGGTTGTGACAAACTTGGTATCAGAGCACGGTTCATGGTCCTAGGGTTTCTACAAAACCGTGTTGAGTAGAATCTGTATTATGGGTGTGAAGCGCGCCACACTTATAACCCGGAGGCTACAAGGCATTTAAGAATGTTTCCCTTTCTTCATACTCTATTTTGTGCTAGATGAGCCTGGATCTAGGAAAAATCCTTTCTAACTCTTATATTTCCCGCATTCCATATCATGCCTCCTCGAAGGACTACCAGGTCAGGAACTATGGCCGAAACCTCAGTCCACACTGGACAGCTACTGAAGAGGTCCGACATACTCACGTGATGCAGACCCATTATGGAGTCCGCACTGCTGGTTCCGTTGCTCCTATGGGAAACCCACCAGCTCCTCCTACTAATGTCCCTGCTGCTGATCCTGCTACAGTCCCCGCTCGAGCTCCCAGGACTAGTACTACTCGGGACCAGCCCACACAGGGTGAGATTACAAATGTTGAGTTCAGGCAGACTATGCAGATGCTTGATCACTTTGTGTCCTCTTAGTCTCGTCGGTCAGGAAGTGGTGGTGCTAACACTAAGTTTTTAGATTCTTCTAGAGTGGGTCAGTTTATGCGGCTAAATCCACCAGTCTTCACGGGGTCCAATGCTGAAGAAGACCCTCAGGACTTTGTGGACGAAAAAGAGAAAATATTCAGGGTCATGCATACTAGCGATACTGAGGGAGTGGAATTGGCATCCTATCAGCTGAAAGGGGTGGCCTATTAGTGGTATGATGAATGGGAGGAGATGAGGGGTGAAAATGTTGAGCCTTCCATATGGGAAGATTTCTTTGAAGCATTCCTTGACCACTACTTCTCGCAAGAATTGAGAGAGGCTAAGGCGAATGAATTTGTGAATCTGAGACAGAATGATATGACTGTCAAGGAATATGCTTTGAAGTTTAACCAACTCTCTCGTTATGATCCGGAGTTGGTATCTGATATGAGGGCTCGAATGAGGAAGTTTACTAATGGCATCTCCGGTGATTTGGTATTGGCATGTAAAGCGGCTATGTTGAACAAGGATATGGATCTACCCAGGTTAGTGGTATATATACAACAGGTTGAGGAAGAGAAGAAAAGGCAAGCAGTGGCAGAAAAATGCCAAATAAGAGGGCAAGGCCTGCGGATTAGCAGGCAGACCATCAGCATGATAGTAAGGGGGATAGACATCGGTTCAGAAAGAGATCTTGGGGTCATGCTCACTCATCTGCAAGTGCACCAACCCCTAAACATGTGGGCGATCAGCGATCCCAGCATAATCATGGCTCTATAATGCCGAGCACTCAGCCACATGGCACTATGGTACAGTCTGCGCCATCTTACTATCACAGGTGGTGGTACATGTTATGGGTGCGGCCAGCCCGGACATATTCAGCATGAGTGTCCCTCGGCTAAAGGTACTTCTGGGGTAACTAAGGCCCAAGATACTACTTCTGCATCCCCTCTTTCTAAGGTTTCTATTTTGGGTAGAGGCGGAGGTCCTAACCGTTTATATGGGTTGTCCGCTCGTCAGGAATCAGAGGCTTCGCCAGATATTATCACGGGTATGTTACAGATTATCTTCCGTGATGTTTATGTGTTAATTGATCCTGGCTCCACCTTATCTTATGTGACCCCCTATGTGGCGGTGAATGTTGGTTTTTGCCCCTGAAAACATTCCTGAACCCTTCTTAGTCTCCACCTCTGTCGGTGATTCTATTATTGCTAAGAGGGTCTATAAAAATTGTGTTGTAACTGTTTTACTTTAAAATACGGTGGTAGATGTTGTAGAGCTTGATATGATAGAGTTTGATGCAATCTTGGGAATGGATTGGCTTCACTACTGCTATACTAACATGGACTGTAGGACTAGGAGAGTCGAATTCTATTTCCTTAATGAACCAATCCTCGAATGGGAGGGTAGTCATGTAAGGCCCAGAGGAAAGTTTATCTCCTATATTAGGGCTCGGAAGATGATATCCAAAGGGTGTTTCTACCATCTAGTTCGGTTCAGGGATTCTAATCTTGAAGGTCCTCCACTCCATTCCGTGTCTGTAGTTAATGAATTTCCTGAAGTGTTTCCCGAAGACTTTCCCAGAGTCCCTCCTGATAGGGAAATCGACTTTGGGATAGACCTTCTACCTGACACTAGGACCATTTCCATTCCACCATATAGGATGGCCCACATTGAATTGAAAGAGTTAAAGGAGCAATTAAAAGACCTCCTTGATAAAGGTTTCATCCGTCCTAGTATCTCTCCTTGGCGTGCTCCTGTACTAGTTTTAGGAGAATTAATGGTGGGAAAGCCGTGGGATGGGTGGAATTATCATGGTTTGCCCCAGGAATTAGGATTTAAGTATAATCCGGGTATTATTAGGCCATTCAGACTGGTTATAGTATATTTTGTAATCATTTTTAGACAAAGAAGAAGCAAATGTTTTGGAAAATAGGAAGGCTCCGGTCTAGTAGAGCTTTTAAGTTATTTAAGGTAGTTGATGGTTATTCTTTTCCCAATTCCAATATGTGTTCATTTAACTGTCGCTTATTATTTTATGTGCATTGCATGGTTAGGGAATGGAATTATGAATGCCTAAATATCCAGTTGTCAATCATGTAAAATGAACCTGGTTTTGTTGCTTGTTAGTTTACAAGTGTTATTTTTTTCATTAATTATTGATTGTTGGATTGTGTGTGACATTCGGTTGGCTCGGGTACCATGCTTGGTATGGATCATTATCAGTTGGATCGATTACCATGCCTAGTACGAGATACATATCGGTTGGCTCAGGTACCATGCCTATTACAGGTTTTGTAATGGTTGGCTCGGGGACCACACATGGTATGGGTTTATTTATACTTGTTAATTGTGTTTTGTTGATGGTTCTACGAGTGGTCTGGGTTAATTGTTTAAAGTGTGATTTTTGCATATGAGTCCATGAGAGGCCGGTGGTTGTATTTAAATATGGGGTCGGTCCTTGTGTAGACCAAAAATTACATGTTGAACACTTAGGTGTTGTCTTAGGGATCTTTGGTTTGTCCGGGTTACTTAAAAAGGGTGGTCTTATTTGCATTTCTTATTGTGGTGGTGGTTGTTTGACCTATTTCATGTAGTTGGTAAGTTATAAAAAAGACTAAGAGTCTGGGATTATATTGCTGGCTTGTTTATACATATTTGTCTTACTTTACTTAGTTGTGGTTTATTGTTCATATGTTGTTTATGGGAGCTAGCCGATGATCCTACCAGTACACTATATTTTTGTGTAATGATATTGTACTTTCTTTCCTTTTGCGAGTACAGGACATATTTTGGTGACTGTTACATGATCTCAGTTGTAGTCTCGACATTTCCAGAATCCAAAGGTGAGTTGCTTCTTCCAAGCTACCATAGTTTTATCTAGCATATTTCTAGTCCATTGTTTCTGACTTATATTTCCTTGTTTTTGGTGTTGCATCACCGTTCTCTAGACATTAGTAGATATTTTTGTATATGAGTTTTAGACACTAGGGGTAATTTTTTACAGGATCTTGTTTATTAGTATTTTGGGCTATGACTGCTAGTTTAAATTAATACAACTGGTTTTGAGCTGTTAGTTTCACTAAGTGTTGAAAGAGTTTTTTGTTCACTCATCCGGGAGTTATGGGTGGGTGGCACTCACGACGGTTTGGGCCATGCCACTTCTTGATGATTGATTGTTGTCACTTGGTCATCTTTGCAAATCTATCACAACTCTTGAAAATATGTGTGAAATTAAGGGGACTGTCTTGTTAAGAATTCACTTGTAATCGACTAATTATTAGTACCAACCGAAATCATGTGCCTTGTGCTTAAGTGAAAAGTGTATTATGAAAATGATTGGATGGCCCATTGCTTGAATTAGTTAAAAGTCTCCTTGAGTTTGGTTGTAATTTGCTTGAGGACAAGAAAGAACTTAAGTTGGGGGTGTTGATAAGTGGTTAATTTACTAGTTATTTACATCTCTTTTCTTATGCTTTTGGGTCTTCTAATGGTGATATGAGACCACATTTGGCATGTATTAGATATATTTTAGGTAATTCTTATTCATGCGGATATTGTGGAGCAATTGGGACAAAAGGAGCTAAAAATAAGCTAAAGAAAAGAATAGGCCTCAGATGTCACAAATGCGGCCAAATGACCGCAAAAGTGAAAGTCAACTGCCGAGTTAACTACTGCAAATACAGCCAAAGACAGCAAAAGCATAAGTCAGCAACTTAGTCAAAGTCCGCAAATGCGGCCGTATTCCACAAATGCGGACCCTCAGTCATCAATGAGATTTTAATGTAAAATCATAAGTTCCTTTCTCCAACTCTTACTTTGTATTACTAAATTCATAAGTGTATTTGTTGATTTGATATTCTGATATTGTGTTAGAGACAAATAATATTTGGGTTTTATTTCTTATCTTGTGTTTTTACAATTTGTTAAATACTTTCTAGTTGATGAATTAGGTCTTTGATCTTCTAATTAATCTTGTGCTTGAATTGATTCTAAATGGAGTGATCAACCCTTGGACTTGCCCCTTTTACTTTGATTCGGCTTGAAAGAGTAAATCAAAGTGGGGAAAGTTTAATTGGCACTAACTTGAGGAATTAAACCTCATTTAAGGAATTTAGCTGGAAATAGTACTTTTAGTGTTTCCATAATTGGAATAGCATTGTTAACACTTATCTAGGTTTGAGAAAACTAGTTGAGAAATATTTGTCAATGGTCGAGAGATATTGGTAGATAGTGATATTCCAAGGAACATTTCATCTAACCCATGATTAATCTAATAAGTATTTGATAAATTTGTAATGGATCGTATAGACTTGAAATAATTCTCATTCCCAAATCTTCCTTTCTATCCTTGCGTTGGGAAGTTTGGTCAACTTTGCATTTGCAATTATCGTTTGTGTTTTCAAATAACAAAACCCCAATCATTTTATTTCTTTTTTCTCCTTGAACTATAATAAGTTTATTTAATTCTTTATTATCTCAATAGCCTATACATTGTTATCCTTGGATTCGACCCCGACATCCTATTGGGTTACTTCTTGTTTGCTTGATGATCGCTACCACCTCCTATGGGAGAATGCTTTTGAATATCATCAAGTCCCTCCTGATCAGGAGATCAACTTTGGGATAGACCTTCTTCTAGATACACAACCTATATCTATTCCTCCTTACAGAATGGCTCCATCAGATCTTAAAGAATTGAAAGATCAGTTTAAATATTTTTTAGACAAAGGTTTTATCAGACTCAGCATCTCTCCATAGGGTGCTCCAGTCCTCTTCGTGCATAAGAAATATGGTTCTCTCAAAATGTGCATCGACTACCATCAGTTGAATAAGATCACAATCAAGGGATTAATGACTTGTTTGACCAGCTTTAGGGTTCCAGCTATTTCTCCAAGATTGACCTCAAATCCAGTTATCATTAGCTCAGAGTTAGAAAAGGTGACATTTTGATGACATCCTTCAGAACATAGTATGGTCAGTATGAATTAGTGGTTATGTCTTTTAGACTAACGAATGCTCCTATAGCTTTTATGGACTTGATGAACATCGTGTTCAAACAATACTTGGATATGTTCGTCATTGTCTTTATAAATGACATTTTTGTTTATTCTCAGAGTGAGAAGGATCATGCAAACCATTTGAGGGTTGTACTGCAGACTCTCAAGAATAACCAGTTGTTGCTAAGTTTAGTAAGTGCAAGTTCTGGTTGAAGTCAATTGCTTTTCTATGTCATGTGGTGTCCCGTGAGGGCATTCGAGTGTATTTTTCGAAGATAAAGGCAGTAAAAAAACTAGCCTAGACCCCCTTCTCTGATAGATATTAGAAGTTTTTTGGGTTTAGCTAGGTACTACAGATGATTTTTGAAGGGTTTTAATCCATAGCTGGCCCACTGACCAGATTGACTCAGAAAAAGGTTAACTTTCAGTGGTTGGATGACTGTGAAAAGAACTTCCAGGAATTAAAGGCTAGGTTGACAAAAACTCCAGTTTTGGCTCTACTAGAAGGTTTAGATGGTTTTATTGTGTATTGGGGTGCATCTAGAGTTTTCTTATGTTGTGTTAGGATGCAGCGTGGCAAGGTCATTTCCTACGCTTCTAGAATACTTAAGGTTCATGAGAAGAATGTCCCAACTCATGATCTTGAGTTAGCAATAGTGGTCTATGCTTTGAGAAATTGTAGGAACTACTTGTATGGGGTACATGTAGACGTGTTTACTGACCATAAGAGCCTCCAATATGTGTTCACTCAGAAGGAATTGAATCTTCTTTAGAGAAGGTGGCTTGAACTTCTTAAGTACTATGACATGAGTGTGCTTTACCATCCGAGTAAGGCCAATGTAGTGGCTGATGTACTTAGTAGATTGTCTATGGGTAGTGTGTCGCAGGTTGGTGAAGGGAAGAAGGAATTAGCTAAGGATGTTCATAGGCTTGCTCATTTAGGGGTTCACCTTATAGACTTATTGGATGGTGGTGTTATTGTTCAGAATGGGTTAGAATATTCCTTGGTAGTTCAGATGAAGGAGAAGAAAGACAGTGATCCTATGCTGCATCAGTTAAAGGGTGCAGTCCATCAGCAGTGAGTAGAGGGTTTCTCCCAAGGGAGAGATGGTGTACTTCGCTATCAGGGTCGATAATGTGTTCTGGATGTGGATGAGTTGTGACAGTGAATTCTGACAGAGGCCCATAGATCCAGGTATTCTATTAATCCTGGTACCACCAAGATGTACCATGACCTACTAAAAGTCTATTGGTGGAATGGCATGAAGAAGGACATTGTAGATTTTTTGTTTAAGTGTCCCAACTTCCACCAAGTAAAGGTAGAACATTAGAGATAGGGTGGTATGACTCAGAATATCAACATTCCTACTTGGAAATTGGAAGTGATCAGTAAGGATTTCATTACAGGTTTACCACATACTCGCCGATAGCATGATTCCATTTGGGTGATAGTAGATAGGATGACTAAATCAGCCCACTTTTTGGTTGTTAAGATAATTGATTTAGCAGAGGATTATGCCAGGTTCTACATCCATGAGTTAGCAAGATTTCATTGGGTTCCTTTGTCTATTATCTCCGATAGGGGTACTTAGTTTACATCCCAGTTTTCCAAATCATTTCAGAAAAGTCTTGGTAATAAGTGAATCTAAACACAACATTCCATCCTCAGACAGACGGTCAAGCATAGCATACCATCTAGACCATAGAGGACATGTGTAGGGCTTGTGTGATTGACTTTAAAGGTAATTGGGATGATCACTTACCTCTTATATAGTTTGCCTATAATAACAGTTTTCATTCTACCATTCAGATTATCCCCGTATGAGGCACTCTTGGTCGGAGGTGTGGATTACCTATAGGTTGGTTTAAGATAGGTGAAGAAGAATTGATAGGGCCATATGTAGTCCATGAGACCATGGAAAAGGTTCATCTCATTAGAGAGAGGTTGAAGACTACTCGGAGTCAACAAAAATCTTATGCAGATTTGAGAAGAAGAGACATAGAGTTCGAGGCTGATGATTGAGTTTTTCTGAACGTTTCATCTATGAAGAGTGTAATGAGATTTGCTAAAAAGGGGAAGCTTAGTCCCTATTATGATTCTGAGGATAGATGGTAATGTGTCTTATGAGTTAGAGTTTCCATATTAGTTAGCAGCAGTTTATCAAGTTTTTCACGTATCCTTATTGAAGAAGTGTGTTGCCAATCTTGCCTCAGATATACAATTAGAAAGTATGGGTGTGAAGGACAACCTCACCTATGAAGAGGTCCCAGTTAAAATTCTTGATCTTCAGGTCTTCGAGTTGAGGAATAAGGAAGTTGTTTTAGTGAAAGTTCTTTGGAGGAACCAGTCAGTCGAGGGAGATACTTGGGAAGCAAAAGCAACTATGACGACCAAGTACCCTCGCCTCTTTCCTCCCATTCCAGATTCATATTGAGCTAATAGTTTCCTCATTAATATGTTCAATCAGTTATTCTCATGCTCCTAATATGCATTCATGTTTTATGAATTTTGTTCAGTCTTATTTTAGTTAGAACACAGTCATTATGCAAGTACTTCAGCTTTTAAAATTCAGTCGGTAGGGATTGCAACTCTTTTCCTCTAAACTTAACTTATCTAGTCTTTATTAGAGGATGAATGATCCCAAGAGAGAAATATTGTAACACCCTGAAATTTAAACCCACGTTAGACTCAGAAAAACACAGTAGTTTCTTCAACTTCCAGCTTCCATGAGTTGTGCGAGACATAATGGCTTATTAGACCAGCCATGGGAACCACCTCAGCTTCCTCAGTCCCGATGGTCTTACCACATGCTATGGGAAGTCCCACAATCAGTGGGAGCCCAACATGGGAAATGCCCAGTTGCTCAGTCAGCCACCCCCCAGCCCGACAACAAGGCAACCCGCCGTGGAAGCCACCACGAGCCATCGGCCTCTGCCATGTGAAATATCCAATTGACCAGCCTAGCTAGCTCCATCCTGATGGTCCCCCACAGTAGGACATGGTAGGTCCTACAGGACATCAGGCAAGCCCATCCAGCGGGAATTTCCTACAACTTCTAATATTAATTCAACGGTATTCCTGTCTTTTCCCACTCTTTTAAATCCTAAGCAATGTTGTTTTAGGCCTAATTAGAGGGGTATTATTCATCCTTAGGAAAGTTCATTCTCATTCTTACGTTTTAATATCATAAAACAAGAAAGGGGATTATCCTCTCAAGCTTCAAGACCTAGGGTTCTTACCCAATCCTCCATCCCCAAGTTCTAAGCTAACAATATCTTCAAGTTAAGGTATGTGGATATTCAATGAGGATTTTCTTTCACCCTTATGCCCAAAACCTCAAGTTTTACTTTGGATTTATAATATTATGAAACTAGGGTTCATACCCAATTATGAAGTTTTCTTGTAAATTCAGTTTGCTTATGTCACTACATGATCTCTAATCCTTATTACATGATTTAGCATGAGTTTCTACAAGTATTTCTTACACTCATGATTTGAGAATAAATTTAGCATGATTTGACATTATTACATGTTTACAAGCAAAATTAGCATGTTCAGATAACATGACCTCAAGTTTTAAGAATTATGTTTTCAGGAAAAATTATGCCATCCGGATATTTCAATATGATTTATGAATAGTTTTGACATCCTGATATGTCAGATATTAAATGTGAGCTATATAGTCTGTTTTGGGAGTAGTATATAGCACCGAGCTGACAAGGGTTCTAGATAACCCAAGTCCAGAACTATATTGCCAGTGTAGGATATATTCTCGCAATGGGCTCATGTAGTGGTTTCACTCTAGACATGGTCTAGTACCTCATCAACGTATAAGACAGCTCTGTCAACTAGGGTACAAAAGTTTAATTCTATGTAGCTCACATGGTCTATGTCGGTTACGAGAATTTCTCATAAAAATTTGTCACGACCCAAAACCAGGCCATGATGGAGTCTACATAAACCCCCCAGTAGACAAGCCTAATCCAAACATACGAAAGATAATAAATAATAATTGAACAAAAGAAAAGCAACAGATATAACAAAAAGATAAGGCCAATAGCATAAATATATAACATCGTACAAAATATACATAAGAAGGCCCTAAAGTGAACAACGAGACAAAACAGACTCGAGAACCAACCAGGACCTGGTGTCACTAGTACAAGACTGACTAAAGTAAGAAGTAGCTATATAATAACCCATGTCTATCCAAAATACAAAATATAGATAGGATGTACAAGAAGGAAAGAATGTAAAGTCGCCAAATGCGTTGGGAGCTCACCGTGATCCGAACAACAATGGGCCTCAAACGATAGGAGATCAAGAAGGGTGGCTAATACTAGGTGTTGCATCAAAAAAAAGATGCAGAGTGTAGTATGAATACCAAGACAATGGGCACTCAGTAGGCATAATAGGCCGACTGAGCGCAGAAACATAGTATATTTAAATATATTACAGGAAAGCAGCTAACTATACAGGGATCCACCTAAATCTAGTTAGAAAGACGGAGACATGCCAATTAACCAAAAAGAAGGGGAAGGAAAACAATATCTAGCCAACCAGAGTCAATCCATGTGCCAAAGCAAATGCAATGCGGTACACGGTGATGCATGTATGAATGTAATATGATATAAACTCGGAATACCACATTAGGCGCCCGGAATACCGCATCATACTATGCATATATATATATAAAATAGTAAAATACCCAGAATAATGCATCGAGGGTCCGAAATACAGTATCGGAATATAAATATATACATATGCACAAAATAGTATTTCCTCATTTTTTTCTTCTAAGAACCAAGGTGATACTCAAAATATCTCGATTTATCCTGAAAAATCATCACAACAGTAGTAGAGCCTCCTTTTAAACCAAAAACCTTTGAAAATCATTTTCTTATTGTACCAATGATATGTCATGCAATATGAGTATGAATGTTCACAAACAGAGCAAAAACTACACCATCAGATCAAACAGAGCAAGAATACCCTCCAAACTAAGAGAACTGCCCTGGAACTCCGTCTAAATCCTAGCCATGGCCTCGAGCCCACAGTTACACACAATGATAAAATAAAGTAGTAAAGCGAAAATAAAAGCGGAAACGAACGGTAAAACCCTATTTTACCTCTAAAGCCTCCTGAAAGAATGCTAACGATTTTATATTAGTCACACAGAAGAAGAAAGCTCCTAGGCTAAGGATAACATACAGTTCTAGGCTAAAAATCCAAAATGCCCAATTAACATGATAAACAGGATTTAAGCCTAAGTCTATCTAAAATCCAACCTAGCATTCCAGTAACATACAAATATATATTATCTAACTAAACTCAGTCTAAAAGGAAAACCGTAACCTACCTCGAGGCCAAACTGCAAGCACGAACTGTCACTCGAGTGCCTTCCCCTTCCGAACAGCCTCAGAAAGGTGCCATGCTATCAAGAGTACAAACTAGGTGTCAAGATGAGAGGAATGACACCCATACTGCTATACAGAAAAATAGGCTAAAAATCAGGTCAGAAAAATGACCTTCGGGGCCTGTGCAACGAAATAAAAAACAAAATTCACAATTATGCTCGTGGCGGGTTAAAGAACCCATGCCCAAAGTTTGGGCATGAACGGAGTTTGTTTCAGGGCCCAAAACAGACCCAAAGTGATATTAATTCATGAGATTAAAATAGAAAATCTTGGAATTTAAAGGCGGAAACCAACCTCGATAAGAGAAACACGTCATGGAGATGAGTTACAAGAATTTAAGAACATTTAGTGACTAAAAGATTAGATTTCTACAAGGATCACCCCAATTTAAAAATTTAATAACAAGGGAAATTAGATGTAGAAATACTAGAATTACCATTGAAGGAGGAGAGTTGTTACGAGGGAACTTACCGAGTGCAGGACACTGAAGCAAGGAGCTAGAAAATCGAAGCTTCAACAATGGAGTTTTTGGAATTTAGAAGGAGAAAACGAAGTTGAGACTTTAAATAGCTGCCAGGGGTCCTTCATCGCGATCGCAATGGGACCCTCGCGTTAATGGAGAACAGCTGGCCCAACCATCGCGATCACGATGGTCAAGGCCGCATTCGCACAGATGAATCCAAGCCGGGTCCCAGCCGGCTACATCGCGAACGCAAAGGACACCATTCATGAATGCGGTGGTAAAGAAACTAGACCATCATGAACGCAATGGGATCCTCGCGATCGCAAAGAGAAAAAGGGTCTGCAACTTAATGCAGCAACCAACAATTTCCCCAAGTCCAAAAATCTTCTGACGGACCCTCGGGATTCATTCGAAATCCCTTGAACACAAACCAACCATGCTACCCTACCAGAAATAGCATTCTGGACTAAATGGAATCGATGAAACTCCCAACGGATATTGTTTTAATGAAAAGTGGGCCCCACACCCAAAACTAACTCAAAAATCAAAACCCAAAACAAGTCAAGAAGCCTCGGTGTGATGACCCTTCCGATCATCCTTGCATTTATATATTCATTATACTGTTAGAGCTTTCCTGTAGTGGACCCAGGCCATTTATAGCTTCCTGGGACCGGTATTCGGTGCCCTGGTCGTTCGTTTGGTTGTTTTGCCCTTTTTCCTGTTTTAGAGCTTAAACTTAGAATATCGTTGACTTTAGTCAATATTCTTAGCTACCATGCTCGTAATTGAATTCTGACAGTTTCGTTGGCTCTTTAACGTTGAGTTTGGTCTAGTTGGACCTTCAGTTGAGGCCTGAGAACTTCTAGTATGGGTTTTATGTGGTTTTCTCTATTTTCAGGCCATTTAGAGTAGAAGTGTTACTTTGGGTGACTTTAGATAATCAGAGTGTCGGATTCAAAATCCGATAATTCCATCAGCTCCGGAATGATGAGTTTGGGTTGGAAAGGTGGTCAGTTTGCGTTCCGGGTGAGCCAGACCCATTTTGATCCTTTGGAATACTTTTCATTAGTGTTGACTTGGGTTAACATTTCTTTGAAATGATATCGTATGGAAGTTTCATCGATTTCATTGATTCCGGAATGTCGTTTCTACTCTATTAGCATTATTGATTTTTGAATATCGGTTTCCGATTGTACCCGGAATGCCCTGTGGAGTTTCCAAAAAGTTGTAGAAAATTGTTGCAGGCCAGACCTTTAGCACCATCGGCACTGGCACAGCGTGATCGCGCTCAAGCACGTTTTGACTGGCCAGTGCGATGGGGCTACTTGGGCGCCATTGGCACTGGCCAGTTCCCTGCAACTATATATTCCTTTGTATTCATTTTTCCAGCCATTTTTCTCCCAACTTTCTCACTCTAAAAACATTTATACACTCTCCTAAATTACTCTTGACCAGTTCTAGCCTCGGGTAGTTGATTGTTCATCATTGATCCGTGGTTCTTCATTTGGTAAGCTTTCTTCCCCAAACTTGATTCCTCTTGTTCTTCCCTTTAAATCCACCAGTGTTGCTCAATTCAAAATCTTGGAAAATTGTGTAGTGGTTGCCTCCTAGCTCGTGCATGTTCGTGGGTTTGAAGAATTCTCCTTTTTGGATTAAATTCCACCACTTTGATGAGTAATTCCTTGCCTAATTTCTGGGTTTAAGTCTTAAAATTCCATCTTTAACCCCAACTTCAGCGGGATGTATTGGCACCCATCTCTGTATCAAATGTGCTCAAATTTGGAGCATGCCTTCTTGGCATCGTGGTGGTCATCGTGCTCTTTTTCATTTTTTATTTTGGGTTGTGGGCCCTACAGGCCCGCTTTTCAACCAGATTTCGACCTGGCTACAATTGTAGTGATATGGGTATTGTTAGACTCATTTTAATGTATTATTGATGTTTTTGATAGTTTGCCCATCGTTCAGGATCTCTCAGAGTGATTCTGGCTTGGACGTGTTGTTCGGGAAGCTTGTCGTCGGATGATAGGTAGGTTACGGTCTAAACTCCTAGACATAGCACATATTGGATAAAATTGTACTAGCTGGCATCCTTGGGTTTGGTTATTCGATTTGCACCATAGACCTTGACCGGTTTATTCATCTCCGACCTAATTTCCTTCCCCTGATGTTTGTAGTACTTGCTTGATACGTTTTATTCACACTTGTGATCCTGTGAGGCCTTGTTGACTCGGGAACATAGAAGGTGGGTTATTGGGAATGTCCGCGAGTCCTGGACATAGAAATTTCCTTCTAGGCTGGTTGTGCTTGTTGAGTAGCTTTGGAGCATGTGCAGGGCCGATAGGTTGATTGTGAGTTGTTGGGCGGCTTTTTGTGTTTGATCATATAATTTCCATGCATATAAAGAGGATTTACCCATGTTTTACTATGGTTTTGGCTTCGTCCCTACTGGTATTATCTTTCTAAACTATGCATGGCCTTGAGGGCCCATTTTTTATGGAAATAAATTGGAAATGGTTTGACTTAACTTGTGAATCTTCTTGGGGTAAGAGGAGGTTATATTATGAATTCTATCACTAGTTTTTCTATTAATGCTAGACTCGGCAGGGCCGAGGTGATAGTTGAGTTTTCTACTGATTTAGGATGATTTTAGTCTCGGTCGGACCGAGCACCTGAGATGACTTTCTACTATTTTAGACCAGGTTATGCCCGGGCACCCTTGGAGGGCTTTTTGAGACATCTTTTCACTACTTTAATCCTGGACAGGGTTTGGGCATGCATATTTGAGACTGGGTCTCTATCTTTAACCCAGACTTGCTTTCGGATGACATGTTTTGGTACTGAGTTTTAGTATAGGGTTCGGGACCTCCATGGACCTTGTCGTCCGGGCTTGAGGCTTTGGGCTGCATTTGCCGAAGGGAGGGTATACGACTGAGTAAAGGTATACGGGCAGTGTCCTTCTATGGAACCTACCTGCTGGGCTTGATCGGCACTGGAGGAGGTACATCCAAAGTTTTTATCCCACCCTGAGGTTATCATGCATCATATCATTCATTGTTTGAGGCTCCAACCTTGTTTTCTATTTGTTGAGTGTATGCTCCGGTTGTATGGGCGGCTGGGAGGTTTTGTTTTCACTTATTTGTGTTCCTCGGTTGTATGGGCAACCGGGGGACTGTAGGTAGTCTCTTGTTACTTTATCAAGGGTTATCCCCTATTATGGTTATGTTTATAAGATTATATACGGTTGAGTTGTTACTTGTTGGTTTTGAGATTGGTATGACTAGTTGGGTTATTGATTCCTATTTTCGAGCATGACCATCTTTACTCTCCTTCTCCCTTCCTTGTACTTGAGGTTACCAGTATACCATCAATTTTTTAAACTTATTATGTATATACTGTTATTGCAAGGATCCCAGGTGCGTTATTTCTTTCTTGCACCTATGCTTGTTGCGTATATATATTCTATTTGCTAGCCTTGTATGTTGTTCTGCTGACTTCCCTCTAGGCTTGTTCCTGCGTACTTTTCATTAATTTCTATGACTACTTGCCTTTATTCTGTGTATTACTATGCTTTTATCTTATATATGCCCAGTTGGCCTATGATACTTGTTGGGTACCTTATGCTTTGCATTTGGTGCTCATACTATAATCTGCATCTTCTGGTGCAGATCCTAGTGTGGGCTATCATCATTAGCTCGTGGAGACTCGTGTGAGGTGTTGTTTTTGTGATATTTTGGACTGAGGGTGAGCTCTTTGCAACCGGAGCTTAGCTTTTAGTTTGTCTCTTGATTATGTACTCTATTTCTACTCGAAAACAACTTTGTATATATTATTTTGGACCCTTGTACTCCTTATGTAGATTCGGCTCTTATACGCTATGATACCAGGTTTTGGGTTTGGTTTAGCTTCCACATTGTATGTATATTATTCTTGTTATCTATTTTCTTCGTCTTGTTCCCTTGCTTCAGCTTATTAAATTGTTCTTCTGCTTAGCTTGTTAGACAGTAGCCCATTACTGCCAGTTCCAGTCTACGGAGATTGGTTCGCCTACTGGGGGGTTGTAGGTGCCATCATGACAAGAAATCTGGCCGTGACTTCTTGGTATCAGAGCTCTAGGTTCACCGGTGTTATTGGTATAGGAGCCAATGTCTAGTAGAGTCCTACGGATCAAGGCAGAGATGTACATACTCAATCCTCAGGAGGCTATGGTGACATCTTAGTAAAAATTAGACTTTTCTTGTTTCTATCTCGTGCGTAGTATCCTTGAAAGTTTCTTTAAATCTCACTTACTCTGGTTCATTCTTTCGCAGATGGATCATACGAGATCTTCAGCTTCTGGCAGAGGAGAGCCTCCTTCCCCTGCACCTTTGACTCCAGCTAGGAGCCGGGGTAGTTGCAAGGGTAGAAGTAGGGGTCGCGGATGCCCCAGAGCAGCAATACCAGCTAGGCCTACTAGAGTTGAGGTAGAGACCGAGTATGACTATGAGCCAGAGATCGCTCCAGAGCAGTAGCATGTGGACCCGGGGGTAGCCCAGGTACCACCAGTTCCAGCACTAGTTTCTGTGCCATCTTCAGCCCCAACTCAGTCTTCGGATATCAGGGGTTTGCTTATTCAGCTTTTGGGGATGATTGGGGAGAGACCTTCTGAGGTAGCATAGACACCCGCTCAGGGGGTATCCCTAGGCGTTCAGAGTTCAGGAGCACAGCCTTCTACTACGGCTCCCCTTGCCGAGGTTGTTCCGATTCCTTCAGTTGCACAACCTCTTGCTCCTCTCCCAGCTATGACATATGGGGAGCAGAAGGCCTTGGGAATATTTTTGAGGTTGGCACCACCGATATTTTTTGGTACGTTGGGTCAGGACCCACATGACTTTATTACAACCTGTGAGGAGATGTTACACCATCTGGGATTGTTAGAGACTCACGGAGTTGGGTATACTGCATATCAGCTGGAGGGTACAGCAAATTTATGGTGAAGGGCACAAGTTGCTTGTAGATCTTCTACATTGCCTCATTTTACCTGGTCTGAGCTCTATGAAATCTTTATGGCCAAGTTCCTGCCTTAAAGTTATCCTAAGCATCACAGGGAGCAGTTTACTTGGCTTATGCAGGATTCTACGACTGTCTCAAAGTATGAGACCTGTTTTTATCATCTAGAACCATTTGGAGCTATGATCATTCCTACCGAGGCAGATAGGATTCGCAAAATTATATGGGGTTTGAGGATAGAGATTAGGTAGCCAACTGAGATATTGGTTGTCGCTGGTCGGTCATTTCAGGCTGTCGCAGACTATGCCCGTACTGTGGAGGATTTACAGTGACATGATCAGGGGGCCAGAGATAAGAGGCCTCAACATTAGGGTGGCTACAGCGGTTCCAGGCATGGTGGTAGAGGTTCAAGTCAGTGGGGCTGGGGTTATCAGCCACAGCAGCACCAGGTCCAGTCTAGCCGATCGGTTCAGGCTTCACTTCAGACTTCCGATAGTACCCAGTTCGAGAAGGGTCAAAGCTGCCATTAGGTCTATAGCTGACAATATTTGAGGGGTACAACTTTTGGGGCATCAGACCATGGTGGCCATATGGGTTCTGCTGGTTCATCCCGTCAGAGTAGGTCGTCAGGGGCTTATTTTACTTGTGGTGTGATTGGTCATTTTGCTAGAGATTTCCCCCAGCAGCGTACAGGGTAGCCGATGAAGACTTTACGAGTAGTTCAGCCTCTGGCTAGAGGGGGTGGTAGTCAAACTAGGGGTCGTGCTCCGCGTGGCAGAGCAGGTGGTTGGGATGGTGGTCAGGTAGGTAAAGGTTGTCGTCAGTTCTATGCAGTCCCTGGGAGACCTGAGGCAGAGACCTCGGATGTTGTAATTAGAGGTACAATTTATGTATGCCATCAGTCTGCTATGGCTCTATTTTATCCTGGATCGACTTGTTCATATGTATCTGCCTACTTTCTGCCTTGTTTGGGGTTGGCTAGTGAGCCATTATTTGCGCTTGTTTCTTTTTCGACCCCAGTAGGAGATTCGTTAGTAGTGGATCGGATTGTGAGATACTGTGTGATATTTGTTGGTGATTTGGAGACTTTGGATGATTTAATAATCATATATATGTTAGATTTTGATGTGATACTGGGCATTGACAGGTTATCCCCTCACCGTGCGGTTTTGGATTGTTATACGAAAACTATTACCATAGCCCTGCCTGATGTATCCCCGGTTATGTGGCAGGGTTCGGTTAGCCATGCACCGTCTGGGATCATCTTTTGTATTCCAGCTAGGAAGTTGATTTCTCGTAGGTGTTTAGCTTATCTAGCATATGTCCTAGATGCTAGTGCTGACCCTTCATCTTCTGATTCTGTTCCTGTGGTTAGAGACTTCCTAGATGTGTTTCCTACCGACATGCCAGGCCTTCCACCTGAGAGAGATGTTGATTTTTCCATTGAGTTAGAGACGGGCACCAGGACCATTTCTATTCCTCCCTACCGTATGGCTCTTGCTGAGTTGAGAGAGCTTAAGGAGCAGCTCTACGATTTGTTAGCTAAGGGGTTTATTAGACCGAGTGTGTCTCCTTGGGGTGCTCTTGTTCTCTTCGTGAAGAAGAAAGATAGGTCGATGCGGATGTGTATTGACTATCGGTAGTTGAATAAGGTAATAGTGAAGAATAGGTATCTGATATCGCAGATTGACTCCAACCCAGCAAACCGATCCATCAAACACTCCCTCATGCTACGCGGTACATACTTCTCCAGAGAAGCTGTGGAGAACTGATCCCAAGTAAGCGAAGGTGACCTGGCTGGTCTGCAAGCAATATATGACCTCCACCATTGTTTCGTTGGACCATCCAGCTGAAATGTGGTGTAATCTGCTCCATGAGACTCAACTAACCCCTAATTATGTAACCTCTCCTGGCAGCTAGTCAGAAACTCGTGTGCATCCTCTGTAGTATCACTCGAAAACCTCGGAGGACCCAATCTCAAGAACCTACCCAGCATCTTCTGCTCCTCAGAAGACAAAACCTGTATGGCGGGAGTAGGTGGAGCAACTGCAGTAATCGGTAGTACCTCCAATCTGGGAGCCGATATAGCAGGCTGCACTTCTGGACCCTGTGCAGCTGCCTCGGCTGAAGTCTGACCTTTACCTCAAACCTGAGAACTAATTGGAGTGCTCGACAAAGCTGCTGGTGGAGTCATACTCTCAATAAACCCTAACAATCTAACCTAGGTGTCCTGCAATACTGGAGTAGCCACAAAACCTACCGGATGCTAGGCTGTCCCCATATTCTCCCGCTCATACTAGACTTTATCCACTCTAACCTCAAGCTCTGGTGAGGGTAACCTATCCCAGGCTCAGGCTGGTGCCATAGCCCGTGCCCTACCTCGACCTCTGGGTCGACCTCTACCCCATCCCCCAGCTGGGGCTCTACCTGCAGGGGCAGGGGCCTCATCCTCACCTGCCAAAGATCTCATCCGACCCATCTGAAAATGAGTGAAACAAATATACTTAGAAGTTGACCAAATCAAGTAAGCATGATAAAGAGTCAAACAAAACAAAGTCTTTCCTAGGGAATGTCCTATAGCCTCTCAAAGATTTGATACAAACGTCATTGCACCAATTCACGAGACTCTACTAGACACCTTGCTCTTGTACTGGTGAGACTGGTGAACCTAGAGCTCTGATACCACTCTGTCACAATCTGAAATCGGGCCATGATGGCGTCTACATAATCCCTCAGTAGACAAGCCTAACCCAAACATGCGAAAGACAATAAATAATAATTGAACTAAAGAAAAGCAGAAGATATAATGAAAAGATAGGGCCAATAGCATATATATACCATCGTACAAAATATATATTAGAAGGACCTAAAGTGGCCAACGAGACAAAACAAACTTAAAGACCAACTCGGACCGGGTGTACTAGTACAAGAGCGACTAAAGTAAGGTGTATCTATACAATAACCCCTGTCTATCAAAAATACAAAATATAGACAGGATGTACAAGAAGGAAAGAATGTAAAGTCTCCGAAAGCGCTGGGAGCTCACCGCGATCCGAACATCAACGGGCCTCAAACGACAAGAGATCAGCGAGGGTGGCTTGTACTAGGTGTTACATCATAAAAAGAGATGCAAGTGTAGTATGAGTACCAAGACAATGGGTACTCAGCAGGCATCATAGGTCAACCGAGCGCAGAAAGATAGTATATATAAATAGATTGCAGGAAAGCAGCTAAGTATACAAGGATCCACCTAAATCTAGTTAGAAATTTGGAGACATGCCAATAAACCAAAAAGAAGGGGAAGGAAAACAACATCAAGCCAACCAGAGTCAATCCATATGCCAAAGCAAATGCAATGCGGTGCACGATGATGCATGTATGAATGCAATATAATATAAACCCACAATATCGCATCGGGTGTTCGAAATACCGCATCAGACTATGCATATATATATATATATATATATATATATATATGTGTGTGTGTGTGTGAAATAGTAATATACCTGGAATAACGCATCGGAGGTCTGGAATACCGCATCGGACTATAAATATATACATATGCAGAAAATAGTACTTCCTCATTTTTTTCTAAAAACTAAGGTGATACTCAAAATAGCTTGATTTAGTCCAAAAAAGCATCACAAAAGTAGTAGATCCTACTTTCAAACCAAAAACCTTTGAAAATCGTTTTCTTGTTGTACCAATGATATGCCATGCGATATGAGTATGAATGTTCACAAATAGAGGAAAAACCACACCATCAGATCAAACATGGAAAGAATACCCTCCAAACCAAGAGAACTGACCTGGAACTTCATCCATATCCTAGCCATGCCCTCGGACCCACTGTTACACACAATGATAGAACAAAGCGGTAAGGCAAAAATAAAATCAGAAACCAATAGGAAAATCCTATTCTACCTCTAAATCCTCCTAAAAGCATGCTAAGGATTTTATACTAGTCACACAGAAGAAGCAAGCTCTTAGGCTAAGGATAACATACAGTTCTAGGTTAAAAACCCGAAATGGCCAATTAACATGATAAATAGTATTTAATCCTAAGTCTATCTAAAATCCAACCTACTGTTCTAGTAACATATAAGTATATATTATCTAACTAAACTCAGTCTAAAAGGTAAACTGTAACCTACCTCGGGGCCAAACTACAAGCACGAATCATCACTCGTGTGCCTTCTCCTTTCTAACAGTCTCAGAAAGCTGCCACGCTTTCAAGAACATAAACTAGGTGTCAAGATGAGAGGAATGACACCCATATTTCTATACAAAAAAAAGGTTGGAAATTGGGTCAAAAAAATGAACGTCCGGCCCCGTGCAATGAAATAGAAAACAAAATTCACAATTATGCTCGCGGTGGGTTAAAGAACCCTTGCCCTATGTTTGGGCATGAACGGAGTTTGTTTTGGGGCTCAAATTAGCCCTGAAGTGCTACTATTTCATAGGATTAAAATGGAAAAGCTCAAAATTTAAGGTCAAAAACCAACCTCGATAAGAGAAACACGTCACAAAGATGAGTTACACGAATTTAAGAACATGCAGTCCCCAAAAGATCAGATTTCTACAAGGATCACCCCAATTTCAAAATATAACAACAAATGAAATTAGCGGGAGAAATACAGGAATTACCATGGAAGGAGGAGTGGGGTGACGAGGGAACATACCGGGTGCAGGACACTGAAGCAAAGAGCTGGAAAATAGGAGCTTAAGAGCTTCAACAATGGACTTTTTGGAATTTAGAAGGAGAAAATGAAGTTGAGAGTTTAAATAGCTGTCAGGGGTCCTTCATCGAGATCGTGACAGGACCCCCGCGTTCGCCGAGAACAGCTAGCCCAACCATCATGATTACCATGGTCCAGGCCGCGTTCGCGAAGAGGAAGCCAAGCCGGGTCCCAGCCGGCTACATCGCGAATGCAAAGGACACCCTTCACGAATGCGATGATCAAGAAACCAGACCATCTCGAACACAATGGGATCCTCGCGATAACGAAGAGCAAAAGGTTCTGCAACATAATGCAGCAACCAACAATTTCCCCAAGTCCAAAAATCTTTCGACGGACCCTCGGTATTCATCTGAAACCCCATGAACACAAACCAACCATGCTACCCTACTAGAAATGGCATTCTGGACTTAATGGAATCGACGAAACTCCCAACGGAGATCGTTTTAATTAAAAGTGGTCCCCACGCCCAAAACCAACTCAAAACTCAAAACCCAAAACAAGTCTAGAAGCCTTGAGACTCGAACCAAAAGTCCCCCTTACCCAAAGTCGATATTCTAGAGCTAATAGTGCTGACAGAATTTCTATTTGAGGTCGTCTTCTCCAAATGTTGACCAAAGTCAGCCCTACCAGCCAAACTGACTTCAAAACACACAAGGAAACACAAAACCAAACCAAAAGCACTCAGACCCAGAACAATAGTCCCAATAGATAAAAATCCCCATTCTGGAGCCAACGGAACTATTGGAATTCAATTCTAAGTGTGTTAACCAAGAAAGTTGACTGAAGTTAAAGATTTACAAACTTTGAGAGCTAAAACAGGGAAATGGTCATAATGACCTAATGAACGGCACAGGCACGGAACCGTCTGTCCCGGCAAGTCATAAATGACTTGTAGCCGCTAAGGGAAAGCTTGAAATGCAGAAAAGGGACAAAAAGCAGAAAATGACTTAGAGGGTCATTACAAAATAGTTCTAAGTATTTGAATGTATATGACTTTTAGCTTTCAAGATTCAGATTTATACTTATGATTTATGAATATTAACATGTTTTCATCTTATAGTATTGCTTGAGTCATTACATTACAGTTTTACTATGATTGCATGCTTTAAGCCTTAAATATGTTTTCAAGCACATTTTTCCATGATTCATGCATATCTCACATACTCAGTACATTCTATAATACTGATCGCGTACCTCTTTGTGTTCTAGCTTATCATGATATAGATTCAGGCGCTCGCTCGCAGACTCATGGCTAGATACTACAAGACCTCCAGCCACATTTTGTGAGTCCTCATCATTCGAGGACTACTTAGGAGCTTTAGTTAGTTTTCATGATTTTTATTTTAGTACTTAGAGTTAGCTGGGGATCTTGTCCCAGTAACTCATCTTATCAGTTTATTAAGGCTTTTCAGACATAGTTTAGACAGTGTATTTGGATTTCTATTTTTGGACTTCATATTATACATTCAAGTTGTTCATTACTTCAGATAAGCTTCCACTCGGTAATTATGTTGCTTATGTTTAAGTCATGCTATGATCAAGGGTTAGCTTGGGATCACCTGTAGTCTCAGGTCTCGTGTTACGTCCAGGGGGTAGTCTGGGGGCGTGACACCCTCTAAGGCCAACTTCTTGCACCTTCTTACTGGGGCATCAAAACATATCATGTTCACATGCCTAAACCATCTCACCCTTACTTCTCACATCATATTTTTCATAGGGGCCACAACCACCTTGGCCAAAATATCTTTTTCTCTAATATTATCTCTCCTAATATTCCTACACATCTATCTCAATAATGTGAGGCCAAAAGTACATATATTTAATCATTATTTGCCTCTTATTTAGTTTTTTCAGTATCATTTTTGAGCATTAATTTTATGAATTATTCTTATATTGAGTATTTTATTTGTAGGATTAAAGTGGTGTAAAGAGGAAGAAATTTGGAAAAGAAATAAACTTAAAACGAGAAATCATATAAGGAAATCAAGATGGCAGCTTAATGGATTAAAGTAAATATTATAATATATAGATGCAAAGTGAAAATTGAATGCAATTTAAAATGCAATTCAACATATGATACACTTGCAATGTGGCAGCTTTTGAAGACATGTATAGAAAACTACAAACTCGTCATTACGGTGGCGCAACAACGTATTATAGTATCTCTCAATTTAATTGGATTTTGATTTTCTAATTCTTTTGGACTCATTTATTTGATTTGGGACTTTTTTATACCAATAAATATTTCATAAGAATGATTTTTATACAACTTTTGACCTACGAAGAGCTATGAGACTCCATGGAGGCCGGAGAAAATTAGTTTTGTTTTTTCTTCTCCTTTATTATTTATTTTTATGTTTTTCTTTTTGACGATTTGTTGTAATAGCTCCATGTCTATGTGGAGTTTAACTTTCCCGTTCTAGAATTATGGTAGCTTCATGATTGTTGTAGTAGACTTCTATTTGATTAGCAAGATTATCATATTAGTTAGTCTTATATTCTTGTGCTTACTATTTTAATGCTTCTCGACCATTAAAATAAACTTATAAACTTGTTGTGAACCCGGAAGAAGGATCAATAAGATAGAACAAGGAATATAAGGAGCAAGATCTCTTTTTTAGAATGTAAAGAGTATATTAGCGGCTAGGATAGTAAAATACCTAGAATGCCTTGCTTGGTTTAAAATGTGAGTAGCTGCTTCATTTACATGCTAGTCTTGCTCATAGAAATATAGACATAAATTTGAATGTGGATAGGGAATTAGAGGCTGGAAAGATTGTAATTATATAATTAACCCCGTATCAATAACTAGACAATCAAGCACATCAATAAAATTAATTACACAATATGATTATTAGCAAATTTATAATCCTAGATCAATTTCACCCTATTGACTACGTAAGAATCCGCACTTTGGCTAGTTAATTATTTAATAGTTAACTTTTTTTTACTTTTAGATTAATTTAGTCATAAATTGTAACACCCCAAAAAAGTTGTTGCATTTGTGTAGATCAGTATTGCCTTTTCGAACTTTAAATGAACTAGATTGGCCTTAGCACTAGTTAAAAATCATCTTGAATTGATTCATATATATATAAATATATGTATATATATATATATATATGTTGTGGAGGTAGCATCCCGAGGTAACTTTGTGCATGACGAGACAGCCAAGCGAGGCCAAAAGCATGCATGAGCGCGTGCTCTGCATACAGAGGCAAGGCAGTGCATGTTGCACGTCACACAAAGCATCCTCCTAAGCGTGCGATCCCTGCAACCCTTCTTTTAGTGCGCCCTTTGGCATGCAAAGCCCCTTTAAGGAAAATTTCGTCCCTCCCACTTTTTCCCTATCCCCAATCGATTAAAAACCCTTCTCCCCATCAGAATTTTCATATGCTACTACTTCTCAAAATTCCTCTTCTCCTTCTCCAAAGCAAGCGCAAGAACTTCTAGGGTTTTGTCTCTAGAATCAAGTCCACTTCCCTCCTTTTCAATCACTAAGTTCTTCTAACATTTAGGATATGTTGAACAATCTCCTTTTTTAACTAAATCTATTAGTTATTGATTTTCTAATAAAAAAAGTGGTATTTATGTGAGATTTGAATGTGAGTTTGTTGAATGGTTTTTGAAAGGACAATTTACTTAAAGTTGTGAATCCTTTTCTATGAAATTACTCTTTAATTGTTAATTGAACTTGACAATAGATAGTTATTCTTGAAATACAAAACCCTACTCATATGAAAAGCTTATTGGGGAAGATTTAAGTTATGAAGTCATGATTCTTTTATAAATTATTTTTAATATTTAAATTTTGGCCTTTGACAAAAAAGAAAAGGATTTCTGCATCCCTCGGTTTTGAAATTTATTATTTGCTAATTATGAAATTGTCAACCTTTGAGGGATATGTTAAACATGTTTAAATCATAAAATATTAGGAATAATTATATACGAATGTAGAAAACAGTTATGGCATGATATTTATGACCTGCAAGTCTTTGTATGACGATACCAATTTATGAATACGTTAAGAATGTTATGTTTCCCAAATGAATGATTTATTGATTGTTTTGAAATGTCTAAAAGATGGGCTAAAACAAAATTAGATGGTTAACCGAGAAGATAGGAGTCTGAAAGGCTCATTATCTAAAATTGTGTTTTGCCGTCGCGGGTATGGTTCTTTCCTAAAACATGTATAACCATTGTATGCTTGATTCGCTCAATAGTATATATTATATGATATGATATAATACACTTCAATCTTTGTAGCAAACTTGGTTTGGGGGATTTTTTGATCAAGCTGTGGTCGGACCCACTTAGCCCATGATGAAAATAATGTCGATGATATCATCTTGTTCAGGATTAAATGTAAATAAATGGTTTTATTTGATGTTTGAGTATTTTCCCCATCTATTTTTCCTATCATGATTTACGTTACGATTCTTATGACTTACCTTATAAATTGTATTGTCCCTTCCCCTGAGTTGCATACCAGTACTCGTCATATTGACATCATTTTGTGATGTAGGTTCAAAGAAAAAATTTCATAATTCTGTGCAGTGTTAGGATCACTCAGGACAGCATTAGCAGATGGTGAGCCCTCCATTTTCTAGAAGGTAGTTTAAATCCTTATTTTCAGACATTGGTTTCTGTTTTATGGTATTGTTAGGGTCATGTCTCAGCATAGATATTTTAGTCTTATGTTATAGGCTTCGTAGACCTATGTAGATGTTATTTAAATATTTTGTTCCCAACCCTTGGTTAATTCCTTAACTATGTCTTAAATGGTTCTTCTCAAATGGGTTTTTCTTCACCAAATGTTTTATTGAATATGATTACAATGTTATACTAAGGGGTCTTCTCGGGCCTTAACTAGCCTGGGTTGCCCATTACATCAAAGGCCTATTCCTGGATTATGAAAAACATGGTATCAGAGCATTGTTCAAGTGTTCTAGGGTGTCTATGATGTCGTGCCAAGTAGAGTCTTACTTATGGGTGTTTTGTGCACCACACTTATAATCAGGAAGCTATAAGGCATTTAAGAAGAATTTTCCATTCTTTTATACTCTAGATCGTGCAATAGTGTTGTCTATATGAAACTTATCCAGATTCCCTACTCTACTCTAACTCCACTGACTATGTCTTATTTTTGACGTGATAGAAGTACAAAGGCTCCAACTCTTTACGATGTAATTCTATCAGGTCGAGTCATCCAAAAGGTTATGAAACTACATAAGAACTTGAGAGGAGTCCATTAGTGCATCAAAATCTATTGATTCTAAGTGTAAACCCCTATCTTCATGAATCATGCATTTGAGCAAGGTGAGACATGTTTTCAGAATAATTCAAAACTTTTTTACAGATATCACGCTCAAGGGAGAAAGGTATGTATGCGATTGTTGGGACATTATTCCACTCAAGAGAAGTATAAATTAGGGTGTCATGAGATATGAGTAGTGAGATGATCCCAAGACCAGGGATATATGGAATCATAACTTTAGAAGCCAGAGAGTGTAAGTAGTAAATGATCAAAATTATAGCTAGAGTCTTATACCCACTAAGTGAGTGATGGAGGTAGTATGACCGTACAATGTGGGTTTTAGTTTAGCAAGATTAGCCAATTTTATGGAAATTGGGAGAAGAAGCGTGGTTAATTAAGGTGTTTTAAAATTATTTGAAACAGGAAAGAAGCTTATGAGGTCTTGTTATTGTAGAAATATAGAAAAATTATAGGTTGTAAATGTAAGGATAGAGTCGTTACGAATTTATAAATTGAGACTTAGATTTGGGAAAATTTGGAGAGGGAGACTTAGTGATGTTTATGGATCTATGAAGGTAGTTTAAATATATGCATGGGCAAGTAGATGTGATATGAGAAAGACTAGCGTGTTAATGGGATGTAAAAGGTTATATTGTAAGATTAAGATTGATTATTCTTATCATGTGGTTTTAGTAGACCCAGAGTTTTTTGATTTTTATCTTGTAGTTGTAAGCCAAAATAGTATGTGAAAAAATATGTTATGAATGTTAAGGTACAATAGTAATGTTGTGAAGAATATTGTGCTTGTAAGCCATAATTTTGTTGAAGAACGAATTAAGATCGATCACTCTGTCAAAGTTTTGGTGCATTAGTGTTTCTTGATTTGGACCTGGTAGTCGGAAGACTGAATAGCATGCTAAGTTGTGATGTTAACTTTACATAGTGTTAGACACTAAGCTTGAGTCAGGGATGATCACCGAGGTAGAAAGAATGATAGTTGGGGATGATAATATTACCTTTATGAGACTATCTAGTAGGCTTGGCATGGTACGTGAGAGTGCTAAGGTTGATAACTTAGAGAAGGTTTGAATGTGTAAGCATGATATATTCATAAGGACTAGTGTTGAAGCAGTGAAATATGGCTAAGTCATTACATGAATAAGAGCCTTATGTTTATACTAATAAGTTGTACCCGAGGTAATATGTTGCTAGATGAGGTTTTAATGTTGTTAAGTGCTAGGTGTTCCTGATTAGTGTTCTTGAATTTCATTACATGGAGGAGCCTAAGCAATTATTATTTGGTGTTCATTGGAATGGAATTGAGAAAATTAGAGATCTAAAGGTGCATTGATGAGTCTTTTAGTATAATTTTAAAATTCATTGAATTGAAAGGATATGAGATTAGATAAATTCTAGTAGATAAACGAGTGGAGAATAAATTTTAAAGTGTTAGAGATCATGGATGTGTGTTTCCAAGAGAGTTATGTTTTAATTTACGGCTATAGAGATTAGCGTAAGTTAAGAATAGTTTCTCTGAAAGGAATGGCCTAGAAAGAAGTTGGTATTTTACAATATAATATCTTGGTGAGATTAGCATTCATGTGTATATTAATACCCTGCAGTGTCGACGTTTGTACTTATAGATGTCTTCATAGAATGGTTCTGCATGCCTAAGATAGTGACCTTTGAGCTAAGGGGGAGATGACGAGGTGTTGAATCAAGGAAAGTCTTGAGTTTATAGTAGTGATGAGTTTCAGAAGAGAGTTATGAAGCATGCCATAATGACCCATTCTTGTTCTAGCATATTCCTTATACTTCAGCTTAAGAGGGCACTCTACCCATGTTTTATGCCTTTGAACCATGCCTCTGTCTGAGAACTGAATTTTCTATGTATTCTCTTGTCCATGTCTGTCCTTTGAACTGGAAGAAATAGTGTCTCACATTGATGTAAATCTTTCTCTAATATTCTGGGGATACAGGTTCTATGTTATGATGTTCATGATCCCTGAACCCATATCTCATGTTATGCTCAGTCCTATAAACTCAAGCTTCATGATATATCCAAAATGGCTATTGAAATCATGCTACATCATGTACATACTCAGATAAGACTTCTTGAATGATTTGTGCTTACGATTTCCTTGCTCTAAGACCTGTGTATGTCAACCCTTGATGGTTATGAAATGTTTATGCTCAACATATCTCTCAGTTCACGTCTTGTCTATTCAGTATATATGAAGAACCCATTCCCATCGCATTGGATTCCCCAGATCTCATTCTGAGTGATAAGGTCATGCTAAGCATAAGTCAAGATTTAACAACATCCATGTATGCCTAGTTCTCATGCTCTTGTTAAAGATGTGCAGTTCATACTCTATGTTTATGGTCGAGAGTTAGGCCTCCATTTGCATGTCATGGAGTTCATACTCTCAATATATTCCTTTAGTAAAACTTGCTTATGTTGGGGCAAGTGCTAGTAAAGAAAGCTAATTAGTGGCCTAGATGGAAAGTAGTAGATGTTCCCTTTTTAGTGGTGGCTACAAAGTGATTGTGTCACCTAAGTTTTTAAGTATGGAGGAGATGCGAGATGAGGATTAGTTATGTGAAAATGTTAGATGATAATAAATGGTGTGTCACCTTGTAAAAGTCTGAGAATTGTTGATTGTGGGGATTCTTGAGAGAATACTTTGATAGTTTTAGCTACAAATAAGCTGGGAATGGAATATAGTAATAGGCTTGAATGTGATGTTGAATACTTATGGGTGATTGCATTTTGTGACAAGTGACTTCTTGTTGAAGCTTGAGATTGATTTATTAAGGTGATAAGGAGAAGTAGTATTCTTGGAGGGAAAAAATTTAGAGGTAAAAAGAGACTTCGACGAATTTAGAATAAACCTAAGAGTTGATAACGTTTAGGGAGAAATGTTCGTAAAGGAGTATAGCATATAGAAACTCGTAATTCAGACTAGTAGGATCATATTAGATTTAGCATTTTATGCCTTCAAGTTAGGCTTGAATAGGGTGAAAGAAAGATGTTAGATGCAGACTTTAGTAGCTATATACGCCAATGTGAAAATTTTCAAGTCGTAAGCGATGATGTGTAGTATTCAGAGAAGGTTATGTAGTTGAAATGTGTTGCTAAGATAGAGAGGTGTCAATCGTAGAATATGAGGTGAGAGTATTTATGTTCTTACTCCATGCCCAGCGTACTCAGGTTTCATGTCTAGAAGCTTTGAATTGAATGAGACATACTTCTAAGTCCATGTTGTTTGTACTCCATGAACCAATCTCAAATAACTAGTATACTCAGGCCATGTTGGTATTTCTCATTCAGAGGACTCATGTTACTCATGCAATGAATCGTGTCTATGCTAGTTCCTTGCACTCATAATTCGTGCTCAATCGTCTCGTCATAGCTTACATGAGGATCCTAATATCAGTCCAGGTCAGAGTTTATCAATATTAGTTACAAATATCCCAAGGGTATCATGTTTAGTTCAATTCATGTCGATAAGTAAAGTTCCTATCTTCCAAAACTAATCAATTCAGTTCAGAGTTGCCATAACTTATTCCATAAAGCTAAAAAGGCTTTACTTTAAGGGTTACAACAATTTCCTTCTAGTTATAGCCATCATTCAAGGACAAATAATCCCAAGGGAGAGATATTGTAATACCTCAAAAATGTATTCACGTTCATATAGATTAGCGTTGCCTTTTTGAACTTTAATAAACTTGGTTGGCCTTAGCAGTAGTTGAAAATCATCTTGAAATAATTCATATATATATATGTTGTGGAGGTAGCATCCCGAGGTATCATTGTGCATGATGATACATCCAAGAGAGGCCAAAAGTGTGTGTGAGCATGTGCTATGCACGCATAGGCAAGCAAGTGCATGCTGCTGGGCACACAAAGCGTCCTCCTTAGAGTGCGATCCCTGCAGCACTTCTTTTAGTGCACCCTTTTGACCTGCAAAGCCCCTTTAAGGACAATTTCATCCCTCTCACTTTTTTCTTACCCCCAATAGATTAAAAACCCTTCTCCCCATCAAAATTTTCATACGCTACTACATCTCAAAATTCCTCTTCTCCTTTTCAAAAGCAAGCGCAAGAACTTCTGAGGTTTTGTTTCAAGAATCAAGTTCATTTCCCTCCTTTTCGATCACTAAGTTTATCTAACGTTTAAGATATGTTGAACACTTACCTTTTCAACTAAATTTATTAGTGGTTTAATTTCTAACAACAAAAGTGGCATTTATGTGAGATTTGAATGTGGGTTTGTTGAATAGTTTTTGAAAGGAGAATTTACATAAAATTGTGAACCCTTTTCTATGAAATTACTCTTTAATTGTTAATTGAACTTAAGAATTGATAATTATGCTTGAACTACAAAACCCTACTCATATGAAAAGCTTGTTAGGGAAGATTTAAGTCATGAAGTCATGATTTTCTTGTAAATCATGGCCTTTGACAAAAAAGAAAAGGATTTCTACATCCCTCAGTTTTTAAATTTGTTGTTTGCTAATTATGAAATTGTCAACCTTTTAGTGATATGTTAAACGTGTTTAAATCCTTATAATGATGAGACTAATAATGTACGAATGTATAAAAAAGTTATGGTATGATATGTATGACTCACAAGTCTTAGTATGATGATACCAACTTACGAATGCCTTAAAAATGTTAAGTGTCCCAAATGAATGATTTACTAATTATTTTGAATTGGCTAAAAGATGGGCTTAAAGAGAATTAAATGATTAACTGAGAATGTAAGATTCCAAACGGCTCATTACCTGAAACTGTGTTTTTCGATGCGGGTATGGTTTTATCCTAAAATATGGATAATTGTTGTATGCTTGATTCACTCAGTAGTATGCAATATATGATATGATATGATATGCTTCAATCCTTGCGGCAAATATGGATTGAGGGATCTACCGATCAAGCCATGGTTAGACTCACATAGCCCGTGGTAAAAAAGATGTCGGTGATACCATCTAGTTCAGAATTAAATGTAAATAAATGGTTTTATTTGATGTTTGAGTATTTGCCCCATCTATTTATTCCTATCATGATTTACGTTACAAGTCATATGACTTCCCTCATAAATTGTGTTGTCCCTTCCCCTGGGTTGCATACCCATACTCGTCGTACTAACCATCTTCAGATGCTACATCATTTTATGATATAGGTTCGGAGACTCTTTGTCATGGTTCTGTGCAGCGTTAGGATCACTCGGGATAGCATTAGCAAGTGGTGAGCCCTCCATCTTCTGAAAGGCAATTTAAACATTTATTTTAAGATCTTGGCTTCTATTTTAAGGTATTTTCAGGGTCATGTCCCGGCATAGATATTTTATTCTTATGTTAGAGGATTCATAAACCTATGTAGATGTCGTTTAAATATTTTGTTCCGAACACTTGGTTAATTCCTTCACTATGTCTTAAATTGTTCTTCTCAAATGTGTCTTTCTTCCACAAATATTTTATTGAATATGCTTATGATGTTATGCTAAGGGGTCTAACAAATATTTTATTGAATATGCTTATGATGTTAGGCTAAGGGGTCTTCTTGGGCCATCACTGGTCTGGGTTGCCTGTTACGTCCAGGGCCTGGTCCTGGGTCGTGACATAAATTCATCTTTAGAATCTTACGCTTCAATAAATAATTAGAACTAGTTTAAATTAGTAAAATAGTTAATTGACAAGTCCTTATGGGTACGTTATCTGGACTTTCTGTCATGACCCGATTTCTCGATCGTGATGACACCTATAACCCCTACTGGCGAACCAATCCCCATAGCCCGAAACAGTTAGTAATGGGTTACCTTCTAACAGTTCAAGCGGAAGATTCAATACATAAGCGGAAGCAAGGGCATAAGAAAAATAAAATAGATACAAGAGAGATATAAAGAAAGCGGAATCTAAACCAACCCAAAAGACCTGGTATCATAGCGCATAAGAGTCGAACTACATCAGGAGTACAAAGGTCCAAAAGTAATATATACATAATGTCTCCAAAACTATAAGAGTACAAAATACATCAAGCATAAACTAAAGTCAAGCACTGAATGCCAAAAGCCCACCCTCAACCTGGATGATCCAAAAATAGCACCCTGCACGAGTCTCCGGCGCTCTAACACCGATGGTCCACACTAGGATTTGCACCAGATGATGCAGAGGGTAGAGTGAGCACCAAATGCAAACCATAAGGTATCCAATAGGAATCATAGGCCAACTGGGCACATATAATGTAAAAGAGCAATAGCAGGTCTCCCAAGTAGCCTCCTCGACCGGATGATGTCTCCACTGAACCTTCACAACCGGAATCTCTCTAGATCTCAATCTCCTGATATCTCTATCCAGAATAGCTATTGGCTCCTCGACAAATGACAAGCTCTCATCTAACTGAACTCAATCCCAATGCAACACATGAGACTCATCTTGCATATACCGGCGCAACATCGAGACATGAAACACTGGATGAAAAGCCAAAAATATCGGAGGCAAGGGTAACATGTAGGCAATACTACATACCCTCTGCAGAATCTCAAACGGACCAATAAACATGGGGCTAACCTTGCCCCACCGACCAAATCTCACCACGCCCTTCACGTGCGATACTCGTAGGAAAATCAAGTCACCAACACTGAACTCCAAGGAACGAAGTCTACGATCAGCGTAGCTCTTCTGCCTACTCTGAGCCACTCCAAGTCTGTCCTGAATCATACAAACTCGTTCCAACGAATCTCTAAGTAAATTTGTACTCTGCGATCTAGACTCTAACCCGTCAGACCAACCAATGGGCGATCTGCAATGCTTACCATACAAAGCCTCAAAAGGTGCCATGCCAATGCTCGAATGAAAGCTATTATTATATGCAAACTCGGCCAATAGCACAAACTAATCCCATGAACCCCAAAAGTCAAGGATACCAGCCTGAAGCATGTCCTCCAGGACCTGAATAGTCCTCTTAGACAGGCCATCTGTCTGAGGGTGGAAAGCAGTACTAAGTTGAACCTCTGTACCCAAATCCCTCTGTATAGCTCTCCATAACTGAGTGTCGCGGTCTAAAATGATAGAAGCTGGGACACCGTGCAACTGAACAACCTCACGAATATAGATATAAGCTAAACTCTCTGCCCCATAATAAGTCTGAACCAGCAAAAAGTGTGCTGACTTAGTCAGCCTATCAATGATCACCCAAATGGAGTCAAACCCACAAGAGGTACGAGGCAAACCAACAACGAAGTCCATAGTAATACCTTCCCACTTCCACTCAGGTATGGAAAGTCGCTGCATCAAACCACCCGGTCTCATGTGCTCGAACTTAACCTGCTGACAGTTCAAGCACCGAGATACAAACTCTGCCACATCCCTCTTTATACAACTCCAATAGTAAAGCTGCCTCAAATCTCTATACATCTTCGCGACGCCCAGATGAATGGAATATCTCAACAATGGGCCTCGCAAAGTATCAATTGAATCAAGTCACCAACCTTCGGAACACAAAGTCGCCTATCAAACCTCAAAATACCATCAGAACTCAAAGTAGCCTAAGTGGCCTCACCCCAAACTACCTGATCACGAAGGTCACACAAACTCTTATCCTCAAACTGTCGACTCTGAATCTGATCAACTAGAGTAGAGCGAACCTCAATACTGGCAAAAACTCTGCTGGGATCCGATAGGTAAAGCCAAACCAAATGGTTAACCAAGGACTTGATATTCAAGGCCAACTGTTGCTCAGAAACCAAAAGTGAAGCTAGGCTGCCCATACTCACCACCTTTGCCTTGCCCGGATGGTATAAAATAGTGAAATCATAGTCCTTCAACTACTCAATCCATCTCCACTGCCTCGAGTTCAGATCCCACTGACTCGTGATGTACTAAAGACTATGGTTATCGGTGAATATCTCACAATGAACTACATATAGATAGTGCCTCCAGATCTTGAGCACGAAAACTATCGCCACAAACTCTAAGTCGTGAGTGGGGTAGTTGCGCTCATGAACCTTCAGCTGTCTCAATGCATATTCTATCACTTGACCCTGCTGCATCAACACACAACCAAGACCAACCCCTAAAGCATCACAATACATGAAGAAACTCTGACCCTCAACCGCAAAGTCAGAACTGGAGCTGAAGTCAATAAGGCCTTAAGCCTCTGGAAGCTATCCTCGCACTGATCGGACCACTGAAATGGAACATCCTTCTTAGTCAGTATAGTCAAGGGTGCTAATATGAAAGAAAATCCCTCAACAAACTGTCTGTAATACCCGACTAAGCCAACAAATCTACAAACCTCAGTAGGAGTAGTAGGTCTAGGCCAATCACGAACCCCAGAAATCCTACCCGGATCAACTATAATCCTTACCTTAGACACCATGTTTCCTAGGAATGCAACTAACTCAAGCCAAAACTCACACTTTGAGAACTTGGCATAAAGTTGATGATCTCTCAAAGTCTGAAGTATAGTCCTCAAATGATGCTCATGCTCATCCCTATTCCTCGAGTAAATCAGGATGTCTTCAATGAAGACTATCACGAACATATCCAAGTACGGGATAAGCACCCTATGCATCAAATCCATAAAGGTTGTGGGGGAATTTGTCAACCCAAAAGACATCATCAAGAACTCATAGTGGCCATAACATGTCCTGAATGCTGTCTTAGGGATGTCCTCCACCCTAATCCTCAACTGATGGTAGCCAGACCTCAAATAAATCTTCAAAGACACGTCTAAACCCTGGAGCTGTGCAAACAAGTCATCAATCCTCAGCATCGGATACCTATTCTTCACTGTCACCTTATTCAACTGTCGATAGTCAATACACATCCGCATCGACCCATCCTTCTTCTTCACAAAGAGGACAGGAGCACCCCAATGAGACACACTCGGTCTAATGAACCCCTTAGCTAACAAATCCTGGAGCTACTCCTTAAGCTCTCTCAACTCAGTAGGAGCCATACGGTAGGGAGGAATAGAAATGGGCCTGGTGCTCGGCTCTAACTCAATGGAAAAATCAATATCTTTCTCAGGTGAAAGGCCTGGCAGGTCGGTAGGAAACACATCTAGGAAGTCTCTAACCACAGGAACGGACTCAGAAGACATAGGGTCAGCACTAGCATCTCGGACATATGTTAGATAAGCTAAACACCCATGGGAAATCAACTTCCTAGATCAAAGACAAGAGATGATTCCAGATGGTACATGGCTAACAGAGCCCTGCCATACAACCGAGGATACACCGGTCACGGCTATGGTAACGTTCTTGGCATAATAATCCAAAACCATATGGTGAAGGGATAACCAGTCCATGCCCAGTATCACATCAAAGTCTAACATATCAAGTATCATCAAATGAGCCCAAGTCTCCAAGTCACCAACAGATATCACACAGGATCTCACAACCTGATCCATGATAAAGAATCTTCTACTAGGGTAAAAATAGAAACATCAACAGAAAATGGCTCACTAGCCAACCCAAACAAGGCAGAAAGTAGGCAGATATATATGAACAAGTGGATCCAAGATCAGACAAAGCATAAGCTGGCTGACGAGATACAGAAATCGTACCTGTGATCACAACATTCGAGGCCCGTGCCTCCGGTGTCCCAGGGACTGCATAGAATTAACGATGATCTCCACTTGCCTGACTGCCATCTCTACTACCTGCTCTTCCACGCGGGGCACCACCCCTAGCCTTACCACCACCCCCTCTATCCAGAGGCTGAACTGCTCGTAACAGCTCAGTCGGCTAAATTGTACCCTACTGAGGGCAGTCTCTAGAAAAATGACCAATCACACCATAAGTATAACAAGACCCTGATGACCTACTCGGTCGGGATAAACCAGCAGAACTCGAATGGACACCACAGCCTGATGTCTCAACAACTGATCATTGAGACCTTGTTGACTGCCCTATCCCTGCTCAAACTGAGAACCAGAAGCCTAAAGTGAATCCTGAACCAGTCGATTGGACTTACCCTGGTGCTGCTGTGGCTGATAACCTTGGCCCCACTAGCCTGAACCTCTACCCCCATGCCTGGAACCACTATAGCCACCCTAATGATGAGGTCTCTTATCTCTGGCCCTATGATCAGGTCATTGTAAGTCCTCCACAGTACGGGCATAGTCAGCGATAGCCTGAAATGACCGACCGCTGGCAACCAATATCTCAACTGGATGCCTAATCTCTGGCCCAAACCCTATACAAACCTGTGAATCCTATCTGCCTCGGTAGGAATGATCATAGCTCCAAATAGTGCTAACTGATGAAAATGGGTCTCATACTCCGAGATAGTCATAGAGTCATGCATAAGCTAAGTACACTGCTCCCTGTGATGCTCACGGACACTCTAAGGTATGAAATTGGCCATAAAGACCTCATAGAACCCAGACCAGGTCAAAGTAGGTGATGTCGAAGGCTTTCAAGTAACCTGTGCCCTCCACCATAACTTCGTTGGACCCTCCAGCTAATATGAAGTATAGCTGACCCCATGGATCTCTAATAACCCGAAATGGTGCAACATCTCCTCACATGTGGTAATGAAATCATGTGGGTCCTGACCTGACGTACCAGCGAATCTCGGCAGTGTCAATCTCATAAACCTACCCAAGGCCTTTTGCTCAGTCTCTGTCATAGTAGGGCAAGGAGCAAGAGGTTGGGCAACCTATAGGACTGTAAAAACCTCAGCACGGGAAGCCACAGTAGCAGGCTGCACTCTTGAACTCTGAACACCCAGGGCTGCCCCTCTGAGCAGATGTCTGGCCTATCTCAGAAGGACACTCCCCAATCATTCCCAGCAACTGAACAAGTAAACCCCAAATATTCGAAGACTGAGCTGGGGCTGAAGCTGGCACAGAAGTTGGTGCCAGAACTGGTAGTGGAGTTGGTGGTACCTGGGCTGCTCCCAGGCCCACATGCTGCTGCTTTAGAGCAAACTCTGGCTCATAGTCATACTCTGGCTCTACCTCAACTGTAGCAGCTCTAGCAGGTGTCGCTTCTCTGGGGCACCCATAACCCCTACCTTTACTCTTGCGACCACCCCGACCCCTAGCTGGAGTCGGAGGTGCAGGGGCAGGTGGCTCTCCTTTGCCAGAAGCTAAAGTTCTTGTACGAACAATCTGCGGAATAGTGAACCAGAATAAGTGAGATTTCCAGAAAATTTCAAGTTTACTACGCACGAGATAGAAACAAGAAAAGTCTAATTCTTTCTAAGATGTCACTATAGCCTCCCGAAGATTGGGTACGGATATCTCCGCCCCGATCTGAAGGACTCTACTAGACATTGGCTCCTATAACATTGACACCGGTGAACCTAGGGCTCTGATACCAAGCTGTCATGAACCGATTTCTGGGTCGTGATGGCATCTACACCCCCCAGTAGGTTAACCAATCCGCATAACCCGGAACGGTTAGTAATGGGCTACCTTCTAATAGTTTAAGCGAAAGATTCAATACATAAGCAGAAGCAAGGGCATAAGCAAAAGAAAATTGATACAAGAGAGATATAAACAAAGCAGAATCTAAACCAACTCAATGGACCTGGTATCATAGCGTAGAAGAGCCGAACTACATCAGGAGTACAAAGGTCCAAAAGTAATGTATACATAATGTCTCTGAAAGTATAAGAGTACAAAATACATCAAGGATAAACTAAATTCAAGCTCTGAACGCCAAGAACTCACCCTCATCCTGGATAATCCAAAAATAGCACCCCGCACGAGTCTCTGGCCCTCTAACGATGATGGCCCACATTAGGATCTGCACTAGAAAATGCAGAGGGTAGGGTGAGCACCAAATGCAAAGCATAAGGTACCCAGTAGGTATCATAGGCAGACTAGGCACATATAAAGTAAAAGAGCAATAGCAGACAGAGTAGGAGCAAATAGTCACAGAAGTCAATGAAAAGGTACACATGAACTATCCAGAGGGAAGACAACAGAAAACAAATTACAAGGCTAGCAAGCAGAATATATGCACAACAAGCACTGGTGAAAGTAAGAAATAACGCACCTAGGATCCTTGCAAAAATAGTATATATAAGCATAAGTTCTAACAATAGATGGTATACCGGTAACCTCAAGTATAATAAATGGGAGAGAAGAATAAAGGTAGACATGCTCGGATAATAGGAATTAATAACCAGCCAAAACATATCAATCTCAAATCCAGAAGGAACAACCTAGCGGAGTCCAACTCTACACTTATAACTGTAATAGAGAACAATTCTGAAATAAAATAACGAGAGTCTACCTATAGTCCCCCGGCCGCCCATACAACCAAGGAACGCAATCAAGTGAAAACAAATCCTCTGGCATCCCATAATACCAGAGAGTACAAGCAACAAATAGCAAATAAGGGTGGAACCTCAAGCAATGAATGATATGATGCATGATAAACTCAGGGTGAAATAGAACCTCTGTATGTACCTACTCTGGTGCCGATCGGGCCCAGCAGGTAGGTTCCATGGAAGTACTCAGCCCGTATACCTCTACTCCACCGTATAGCCTTCCCACCGGCACAAGCAGCCCAAAGCCTCAAGCCCGGAGTGGCAAGGTCCATGGAGGTCCCGGACCCTATACTATAACTCAAAATCAGAACGTGTCCTCCGGAATCCAGTCTGGGTACAATCCAGTGGTTATGTCTCAAATATGCATTCCTAGACCCTATCTAGGACTAAAGCAGTGAAAAGATATCTCAAATATCCCTACAAGGGTGTCCGGGCATAACTGGGTCTAAAACAGTAGTAAAATATCTCAGATGCTCGACCCGGCCAAGCCTAAAGTCATTTCAAATCAGTAAGAAAACTCAGATAGCACTCTGGCCTGGTCGAGTTTAGCAATAGTAGAAAAATCATGATAAAAGCATATTTTGGCCTTCTTTTCCCCAAGAAGATCCACTTATCAATTCAAATCATTTCCAAATCCAATTTCATCAAAAACGGGCCCCTAGGGCCATACAAGTTTAAGGAAAATAGTCCCAGTATGCTCGAAGCCCAAACCGCAGTAAAATGTGGGAAAATCTCTTTATATACATGGAAATGATATGTTCAACACAGAATAGCCGCCCAGCAGCTCATAACAACCTATCGGCCCTATACAGGCTTCTAAAGCTACTAAGCAAGCATAACCAGTCTAGAAGGATAATTCTATATCCGGGACTCACGGACATTCCCAATGAACCCACCATCTATGTTCAGAGTCAACAAGGCCTCACAGGACTACAAAGGTAATAATATCAAGTAATAAGTGTACTACACACAACGGAGGAAAGAAATAGGATGGATCATGAAAAAATGGTTGAGGTCTGTGGTACCAACCTAATAACCCAACCCAAGGATGCTAACTAGTATAATTTTACCCAATATATGTTAGGTCTAGGAGTTTAGACCGTAACCTACTTGTCATTCGATGACAAGATTCAGGAACGACGATATCCGGGGCCGAGCTTCTCTGAGAAGCTCCAAACGAGAATCAAACTATCAAATTCATGAATAAAATGTTAAAACGAGCCTAACAATATCCATATTGCTACACTTGTAGACGGGTTGATATCCGAGTCAAAAGAGGGTTCGCGAGGCCCACACCTCAAACCATAAACGAAAAGGACCATGATGACCCCAATGATGCCAAGAAGGCATGCTCCAAATTTGAGCACAATTGGCCAAGGGAAGGCGCCAAAACAGCCCGCTCAACTTGGGGTTTAAAGATAGAATTTCAAGAATAAAAACGAAAATTGGGCAAGGATTACTTACCACGAAGATGGAATTTCGAGCCAAGACGGATAATTCACCACCCCTACAAGCATGCACCAACTTGATGGGAAGAATCCACAAGGAAATTTCAAGCTTTAGGAAGTAGCAACAATGGTGGAATTAAGGAAATTCAAGGAGGAAGAAGCTTACCAAAAGAAGAAGGACTACGGAAAAACCACGAACAATTGAGTCGCCAAAGTTTAGAATTGATTTAGAGAGAAATGGTGGAGAGGAATTTGAGTTTTAGAGTGATAAAGTAGTGAAGAAGTGGCTGCAAGAACGAACACTCAGCAATATATAGCTGCTGGAAAATGGCCAGCGCTAGCGCGATCGCGCTTCCTGGGCGGTGTTGGCGCTGAAGGCTGGCCTGCAACAATTTTTTTACAATTTTTGAGGACTCTCATAATCGAAACCTAATATTCAAAAGCTAATAATGCTAATAGAGTGGAAACAATATTTCGGACTCAACAAAATCGACAAAACTTCCATATGAGGTCATTTCGAAGAAATGTTGACTCAAGTCAACACTAATAAAGAGGAACTCAAAGGCTCGAAATGAGTCTGACTCACCCAGAACCTAAACCAACCACCTTCCTAGCCCAAACTCAACATTTTGAAGCTGATGGAATCATCGGATTTCAAATCCGACAGTCCGATCATCGAAAGTCACCCAAAGTTACACTTTCAACTCCAAATGGCCTGAAAACTGAGAAAACAACACAACTCACACCGGAAGTTCTCAAGCCTCAACTAAAGGTCCAACTAAACCAAACTCGAGGTTCCAGAGCTAACAGAACTATTAGAATTCAATTTCGAGCACGTTAGCTAAGAATTTTGACTAAAGTCAACGATATTCTAAGTTTAAGCTCTAAAATAGGAAAAAGGGGAAAACACCCAAACAAACAGCTAGGGAACCGAACTATCGGTCCCAGCAAGCCATAAATGAATTGGGACCGCTATAAAAAAGCTCTAACAGTACAATAAATGCGTAAACTCAAAGATGACCGGAAGGGTCATCACACTTTCAATCCTGTATTACTTGTATGATTATGTAAACATGTGTGTACATTAGAACACAATAAATTTTTGGCGCCATTGTCAGGGACTTAGAAATTAATTATTTATCTAAATTAGACTTTTTCTTTTTATCTATTTATGTTTTCTTGTATATATATATTTTTTTTGTTTAAATATTTTTTTGTGTGTGTAATATTTTACTATTCTTTTTATATGACATATTTGAAAGAGGATGAGTCTAATGTTTGTTGCTCATATTTTATTGATTCTTGTCTTATTTATGGAGGACTACACCTATGAAAAAAAATCAGGTGTTTCGATCATACGGAATAAGTGGTGTAACCCTTCTAAATCCTATGATTGAGACTTTTGTAAATGATGTAGTGGTCAATTTAAAGATTGTCCTATGAGTTATAACCTTTCTCTGAGCCCTTATTATGATGATTCTAATGATTCTTGTGCTTTTGATCATATGAATCCTTGCAGGAAATTATTTGAGGAATATGAGGATAATTTTATGAAAATTCTAGATGGGATATCGCACTTCATGAAAGACGGATGAAGCTCATCTAAGAAGTTGTCATACATGGCGTGGATATTCACAACTTAAAAGATAGGTTGAGAGCAAAGGTTGATGTGTTTGACGCACAATAATTTAGTTAAGAGTTGTGCAAGAAAGAAAAGAAGCTAATAAGCCAACTTAAGGAGCTAAAATTGGAGGGCTAACTACTCGACCATACTTTTATTGATATTGTCACTATTGAAAAAAATACACTAGATTATGTGAGGAAGTAGGTAATATTATTTTTAAAGACTCTAGTGTGTGTGAATATGAGAATGTAAATCGTAACATAATTCATGAGTTAGGACGTATTGAGCCTCATTCTAATTATTTATCCACATTATGATTAGATGGTGACATATTAATCGAGTTATTTGAACCTATGGAAGAGTGTAAGGAGGAGGAACAAAGTGTCTATATTTTGAATTTATTGTGCCAAAAGTGGAGTATTACATTCCTCATCTCGGGGCCAAAGAGTGTAGAATACGACATCTATTGCTTGGGTCCTTAATATTTATATCACCATCCCTTGAGCGAAGCAGAAAAATTGATGAAAAATTAGGAGTGTAATTCATAAGTTATAAGTGGAAAGAAAAAAATGGTGAAGTGATGGCTTCGTGCCGCGATATTAAATCACGCGCTTATTGGGAGACAACCCAATTTGTAGTGTAGCTTCTTATTTTTATTTTTATGGTGTTACGTTGTTGTTTGGTTTTGTTTTGGAAGGTTAGGGGAAGTCTGAGTATCCAAATTTGAAGCTAAGGAGAAATGTTGAGCGTAATTCTTTTGTGAGTGTGAGAGTTGATCTTTGATGTTAAGTCCTTAAATTATATTTGATTCCTTAAATTGAGTGTGTAGACTATCTCTTCTTGTGAGGACACTTATTTCATGATAGATAAGTAATTTTATTGGCTTTCTTTGATGGAGTAGGTGAGCAAATTTAAATTGATGAGTTAGAGTCTATCTTTGAGGTTAAGAGGTTAGAAGTTTGTTGTTTATTTGTATATCTTGCATAATGATCGGGAAGTGTACTTGATGTTGATATTTGTTACATGACCTAATTGTTTGAATCAACCAAAATGATGGTATTCCTAGTTTAATTTTTTTGACATGCGCTTTAATGCTTGTTCGAGGACGAGCAAAAGTTTAAGTGTGGGGTGGTGATGTGAGACGGAAAGTACATATATTTAAGTATTATTTGTCTCTCATTTTATCTTTTTATTATTATTTTTGAGCATTAATTTTATGAATTATTCTTATATTGAATATTTTTATTTGTAGTATTAAAGTGATGTGAAGAGAAAGAAATTTGGAGAAGAAATAAATTTAAAACTAGAAATCATATAAGGAAATCAAGTTGACATCTTAATGGATTAAAGTAGATATTAAAATATATATATATAGATGCAAAGTGAAACTTGAATGCAATTGAAATTGAAATTCAACATATGCTACACCTGCCACATGGCAGGTTTTGAAGACATGTACAAAAAACAACAAACTCGTCATTATTGTGGCGCAACTACGGATTACAGCGTCTCCCAGTGTAATTGGGTTTTGGTTAACCAATTTATTTTGAACTCAATTATTTTATTTGGAGCTTTTGTTTTTATACCTGTAAATATTTTATAAGAATAATTTTTACATAACTTTTGATCTACGAAGAGCTAGGAACCGCTGTGGAGGTCGGAGAAAATTAGTTTTATCTTCTTCTCCTTTATTATTTATTTTTATATTTTTCTTTTGGGCGATTTGTTGTAATTGCTCCATGTCTATGTGGAGTTAAACTTCTGGTTCTAGGATTATAGTAGCTTCATGATTATTGTAGTAGACTCTTGATTTGATTAGCAAGATTATCATATTAGTTGTTCTTATATTCTTGTGCTTACTATTTTAATACTTCGCGACCATTAAAATAAACTTATAATCTTCTTGTGAACTCGGAAGAAGGATCAATAAGATAGAACGAGGAATATAAGGAGCAAGATCTCTCTTTTGTAACATAAAGAGTTGATTTGCGTCTAGGATAGGAATATACCTAGAATGTCTTACTTGGTTTAAAGCGGGAATAGCTACTTCATTTACATGCTAGTCTTGCTCATAGGAATATAGACATAGATTTGTATGTGGATAGGTGATTAGAGGCTGGAAAGACCATAATGATATAATTAACACGGTAATAAGCAACGAGATAATCAAGCACATCAATTAAATTGATTTACTCAACATGATTGTTAGCAAATTCATAATCCTAGATCGATTTCACCCTATTGACTACGCAAGGATTCGTTCTTCGGCTGGTTAATTAATCATTAGTTAACTTCTTTTTATATTTCTAGATTAGTTTAGTCATAAGTTCATCTTTGGAATCCTACGCTAGAATAAATAATTAGAACTAGTTTTATTTGGTAAAATAGTTAGTTGAGAAGTCCCTGTGGGTACGATATCTTGACTCTCAATCCAATATTATTTGTACGATTGCGTACACTTGCGTGTGTGTTAGAACGGAGCACTTAACATCCTTATCTTTGATGCTCTCGTCTTCTGGACATGGGAGTTCTTGACTGGTCAATATATTGCATCATATAACACATTTGGTCTAACCACCACTCTATAAAACTTATCTTTAAGTATTGGCAACATATTCTTATCACATAGAACGCCAGATGCAAACCTTCTTTCATCCACCCCGCCCCAATACAATTTGGGGCATCATCTTTAATCTCTCCATTACCTTGGCTTACTTACCTCACGTACGTGAAAATTCCTCTCTTAGGGATAACTTAAGTATCAAATATATCACATTCGAGTCTGCTTCATGGTACATGTCATTGAACTTGAACTCTAACTACTCAATTTTGGTCCTTCTCAATATAAAACCTTTTGACTCAAATTTTTGTATCCAAACCTCCAGCCTCACGTTAATATCATCTCGCATCTTGTCAATCAATACTATATAATTTGTGGTAGTTTTGATGTTACAGTTGGCTCGAGCTGCACTCCTACAATAGGTTTGATACTATGGTTGGCTTAAAATTTAACACACATGTAACGAATAGTAATATTGTGCATTTGATTCAGTATTTCTTACCCATTGAGGTTGTTAAGCTCATAAGTTGGAAGTGAGTTTACATTATTTATCTCTAAATCATTGGATTTATTAATCTTATAAGATATTGATAAAATAGTCTACGATTATCCGTTTCAAACTTTTAATTTCTCATATTTAGTTAAATATGTAGACATTTTGTTGCTTAATTGTTGAGTTTAACTATGATGTTTCATTTTGATTTGATTCTGATAATGTGTGGAAGTATGAATTGGGAAGACAAACCCTCATCATCACTTTAGTTTGGGGTCGATAGACGATGGTACTGAGTACACGTGTTTCTCATACTCACACTATATTTGGTGCACCTTATGTGTGCAGGTTCTACTACAAATCTATCATAGGTTTAGTCATAACTAAACGTTGAGGATCTTCTTTGGAGTTATCAGGGTGATTTTCTTGGTTGAACCATATCACTGTACTCCAGATCTTTATTCACTTCTATCATTTCCTTTTTAGACATTTTAATTGCTTATTTCAAACTTGTACTCATTTCATTAGTTGATCTTGTACTTTAGACATCAGTCAATGTTTATTTTCCTCTTATCTTACTTATGAAACGTAGTTAATGAATTTACTTCAATTTTCACTTGACTTTCGCATTTATAATCATTTAGAAATCGATTAACTAATGTTATGGTTCGCCTACAGGGTTTGGGTAAGTGCCTTCACGACCATCTCAATTTTTGTATTATGAATTTTTTTCAACTCCAAAATGACCTAGACTAATTAACCAACATTGAGGATGAGTTCGTATTTAAATGACTACTCCCACATAAATATTCTAACAAGATTTCATCTTAAACTCATAAATAATTTCTTCTAAAAGCTAGGGTTTCACAATCAAGAATGTATTTTGAAACTCACTTACTACAATGATTATTCGAAAAGCTTATTGACAAAATTCACTCATAAAAATAACCACAAAATCCTACAACCAATTTGAACCCTAAAAAAAATGAAGCCTAGATTTCTAAATTGAGAAGCGCATGAATTTTAAGAACTAATTCTTGAATTGATTGTGTAGAAATAATCTGGTGGGTGAAATCATTCAGGTTGGAGCAAATAATGGTGCTAGAAAGGACGAAATAAATGTGAGTTGAGACTTGTTCTTACTAAAGTTATTTTTTCACCAAGTCATGCCCTTCAGATGTTCATTGACAATTTTAGAATATTAATGTGAGTTTAATTCAACAGATGAGTTCACATTACTCATAATGTAGATTTTATTATGATTTCATAATTATATTGTATAAGTGTTTTATCTAAAATATTAGAAAGTATTTTCATGATTTTATATGCTTAAATTTTTTATTTCTAGAAAGATTTTTTAAAATATCAAAGAAGCATGTTCAAACTTGTATATGTTTAAATGTCAAAATGAATCATGAATTGATTGTTCCACTTTCAAAGAATAGACCTTGTTCCGAATGATCACCAAGCTCTTTCAACCAAATAGAATTTAGACACAAGGATCAGTAAAAGAAACTTTAGAAAATGTTTGGGAGTTCCTTAGATTTTTTAGAATGGTTCATAACCTCTAGTTGTCTATGTTACCTTGAAATTGTTCATACTAGGGTAGGTGTCTTATATACCATTGGTTTAAGCACTATAACAGAATTTTCCTGATAAAGCACATCGTTGAATATTTTTTCCCATATCAGTTTTCTTAGTTCTATAATTTCTATATCCTTGAGCACATATAAAATTAATATCTTATAATCATAAATCATTTCATCATGGAAATAGGTAGTCATGGTAATATTATTCATATACATGTTCATGCTTTGATTTAATTCAATTAATTCCCTCATATCATAGCATAACAATAACATTATATTCGATTATTATAGACTAGATTATTTTAAATCATATTCTCCTGTCACTGTTAACACCGTACTTTCAAAGGTAATTTCTTCCTAAACAGTGCCACTCTATCTACTACCCTCACGGCTTCCTTGCCTTGGTTTCGACCCTGGACATTATTTTCGGAAGGGTTCCCTTTTCTCCTCATGTTAACAAACTAGAAAATATGATTCAAATAATTCTAGTAGATAATAACGAATATAAACTTATTTAATCATGCTATGATATTTAGGAATTAGTGGATTTAGCTATGCATAATTGTAAATGGATATACCTTGCCGGTATCTTCTTGTTCCATATTGCTAGAAATTTTTATCTTATTATTGGGAGAATAGTTTTGTTACAAAGGAGGCTTGCTTTCCGTGTAGAAAGTCTTGCCTCTATCTGCCATAATTGCTATCTATTTTTAAGAGGATGCTTACACGTCCTATTCCTCCTTTACTTACTCTACTGATCTAACTTTACACTTGTCTCTATACTATTACATCTTTTTATTAGTGGCCTACTATTCCTATCCTTACAACTCTACAAACGTCCAAAATACTTTACATAATTACTTTACAACTCTACAAACTTCCAAAATACTTTACATAATTACTTTACAACTCTACAAACGTCCAAAATACTTTACATAATTACTTTACATATCTTTCAACTATCTTTGCTTTTATCCCTTTGGGATCTGCGTGCTATCTTCTTTCTTTTACTCCAGCTGTACATCTGGGATTACATTGTCTTCACCTTGACATCTAGAACATTGATGGTCTGGATACTTGTGGCTAATTGTTTTGCAATATCTAGTCATCATCTCTGCTGATATGAAGTTTTTTCTAATTGCCCTCGTTATAGGTTGATGTTCTGGTTTTAATAGGCTTAGTGCCCATTGTCTTATTTCCTCCATGTCTGCTGTCCTTTCTTCTCGGCAATTTGAGTAGATCATAGTTTGTTCTCGTGCATAATAGCTCCAAATTGGATTTTTGTTTAAATAATTTGATGTTAATTCATTTAGAATTGTAGCTAGTCCAATGACTCTTTTCCCTGCGTAGAATTCTGGTATCGCTACTTTAGGTATCTCCTCTTGTGCTTCTATCTTTTCCAGAATAATCATCTCCCTAGTTAGCCCTATCTTTATGACTTGTATAACTGGTTTAATCTCGTCATATAATATTTCTGCTGGCGCTGAGTAAGCTCTTATGTAGAACAATGTTCCTTTGGTTATTCTTTTATAATGCATAAAGGCTTTATGTAATTCTGATAACGTAGCTATTTCTTCTCCTGTTTGTGTATATACGGTATTTAATAGTCCATAATTGTAGCAAGTTGCTACTAGATTTGCGTTTGTCTTTGGTAAGGCGATTAGTTTGTTATATCCTTGTAAATTCGGGGTAATATAGTCCTCAGTTGGATTAGTAGTAGTTTTGGATCTCGGATTTTTATCTAGGAAGGTTTGTAGTTTATGGATGTTTTCTATGTATGCTCTGGTTATATGGTTGTATGTCTTTTTGTCTTGATTCAAGCTGTCTTTATATGTGTTTACTTGTGGTGGTATAAATGGGGTGTTGTGAGATTTTGGTACATATGGTGTTTCAAATATTTTATTCAGGTTTGTATTGACATATCTCTTTTCTTCCTTTGTAGATGAGGTGCTACCTACAGCTGTATGAAGTAAATAATTGTTATGGGTTTTTCGGTCTTTCCCAACGTCACCTTGTATCTCTGGAAGTTTTATGTCTTCCGATTGATGTAGCTCCGCATTATTATAGTCATGCTGCTGACTAGTTTTGATTAGTTGTATCTCTTTGTTTATATTATCGACTTCTCTACAAAGAGTAGTCATAACTCTGAGTAGTTCTTCCATAGTAGTTTCCTCAGTTTGAGTAGCTTTGTCTTGATATGTAATCTGCAATAGTATTTTTGTTAGTACATATCACCTCGATTGTAAATGTAAAGTTTAATATATTTAATACGAGTCTCCGTATTTCCTTGGTTGTAACTGAATCTTGTACTTTTCTTGTTAGCCACCATTTTGCCTGCGTATTATCTGTTCTTATAATAAACTTGTTATATACAATATATGGTTCAAAAGCTAATAAACATTTATATATTGAGTACAATTCTTTTCTATTTATTTCCCATTTTATTTCGGGATTTGTAAATGTGCCTGAATAATATCGACAATGATGTTCTATTTTTTCTTTATCATACCTGTATTTTAGTACTCCTCCATAGCTTATTTCACTAGCATCGGATTCTACTATATAGGTGAATTTGTTATTTTCATCTGGGAAGCATAATTTTGGTAAATTCTTGCATAGTGATTTTATTTTTCTTATTTGTTCCTGGTCCTTAATGTCAAAATGATATTATACATCTTTCTTTAATTTCCTATGTAATGGTTTTAGGCTTTCTGCTAATTTTGGTATATATTCTCTTACTTGATTTACTAATCCTAAAAACGACTGTAGTTTCTTTTTTGTATCTATCTGTTCATAAGAATTTATTATTTTTTGTACTATGTGTGGCTGCATTTTTATACCATTTTTATCTATTTCTATTCCTAAGAATTCTATTTGATTTTTCATTATTTCAGCATTTTTTTTGCTTAAGCTAATTCCTGAATACGTAATAATATGTATAAATTTTTCTAGTAATTTTATATGTTCATCTTGTGTTCTTGAATACAAGAGTATATCATCTATATATACTATGCAATTTTCTAATTGGTTGAAGTAATTATTCATGAAATGTTGGTATCTTCCTGGTGCATTTTTATATCCAAAAAGTAATACGTTCCATTCATAAAATTCTTGGGGTACTGTGAATGCTGTTAGTTTTTTAGATTCTTCTTCTAGCTTAAGGTGGTAAAAGCCTGATTTGCAATCAAATTTACTAAAATAATTATATCCTTGGACTTGTCTTATTTTTAATATCTTATTTGGTATTGGATAATTGTATATTTTAGTTTTGGCATTTAAGTTTCTATAATCAATAACCATCCTACTTTTTCCCCTTTTTTGTTCACTATGCTTATTTACTATAAATGTTGGGCTTGTATGTTTGCTATTACTTTCTTGTATATATTTATTTTCTAATAATTCTTTTATGTGCATTTTGAATTCTTTTAAATCATCAAAATAATATTTTAGAGGTTTTTTAGTAATTATATTATTTTCATCAATTAATTCTATTCTTACTTTTGTTTTATGTTTTTCCCATCCTTTTAAGGGATTTTCACTATATAACGGTTCTAATTGGTCTTGGATGATTTTTAGTTTATCTATGGAAAATATGATTAGCTCTATTTTATGCTCATTTGTTTTAATATTTTTTAATTTCTGGGTAATTTTCTCACTTCCTTTTATCCATGGGGTAGGTTTTCTATTTTTATTATATACTCTTTTAGCTCCTACTTTGTGTTTACATGGTGTAGTAAACCACCAGTGTGTTTTTGTTATTATATGTGGATATAGTTTTTCTAGAATCGGCATTCCTAAAAGTATATCTTTGTTTGTGAATTCATAACTATATATTTCTTCTATGGTTAATATCTTATCCCATATTTGTAATTTTATGTTTTTTGCTTTATGATTTATCATGCTCCCTTCATTATTAAATCTTGTTACTACTATTGGTGTGGTTAATTTTTCCCATTTTTCATCTGGTAGACAATTATATTTACACATATTAGCTTCTGCTCCTGTATCTATCATCGGAGTATAATATCTATTGTAGTAATTTTCTACTATTATTTTGGCAAGTATATATATTTTCATTTTTATTTCATATTGTTCGTTTTATTATGACTTTCTTATTTTTATATGTAACGGTTAACTGGGTGTTTTCCAAATTGTATGATTTCATGCCTTCTAACCATTTTATTCCTAATATAATGTTTTTATCTCCGTGATATATTTTAAAATTTATTATCATTGGTATTCCGCCAATGATTAATTCTTTTTCTACTGTTTCTCTTAATACTGTAAATTCTTTTGGCAATTCTAAGTGTTCTGTAGAATTTATTTCTTCTTCTGTTACTAATTCTCTTGTTATATAATTCTCTTCCTGACCTGTGTTTATTGTTATAATAAATTTTCTTTGTTCTAACATTCCAGTTATATAATAGTGGTATGGCTCTATTTCTTTTATTTTTACTGAATTTCCTGATGATTGGGGTGTTTCACTATGACTTTTTCTTCTAGATGTGCTTATCCTATCGCTTACTATTTCTAGATCTTCTTCTATGTCAATTTCCATATAGCTATAATCATTGTTATCTACTACTGTGACAATTTGTTCAAATGGATTTTCTATTTTTATCCTATTAATTTTGTTTTTTGTTGTTATTTTATGTTTTGTTGTTAAGACATATAAATTTTTACATCTTGCTGTAAATATTTTACTGTCTGGGCTAGTTCTATTCCTGTCATTTTCCAATATAGTACTAATGATTTATCTATATTTCTATCATTTATTGCTACTGAATAGTTGGCACTTATTATGAATTTAAATTTTTGGTATATTAAATTTCCTTTTACTGCACTTATTATGCTTTTTTCTATAGGTTCGATTATTCTATCATCTGCTAAATATATTTCTATAGGTGTATCTATACCTTCTCTAAAACATGATTTTATTAATATTTCTGTTCCTCCTAGATATACATATTTTATTGGTTCTTTAGCCTGTATTGCTTGTATTTCTTTATTTATTATTCTCTTATTTATTATAGGTATTTTTGCTTTTCCTTTGGTATATTTACAGTCTATTATATGTTCTTTCTGACTTACCACATAATATTCTTCTCTCTGTCGTTTAAATATATTTTTTAGCATTGGTATTGTAATGACCCTTTCGGTTATTTCCACGTATACGTTTTCCTTGAACCGTTAGAGCTTGTTTGTAGCGGCCCCAAGTCACTTAAGGCTCGTCAAGACCGGTATTTCGGTGTCGGGTCCATTTGTTTGGCCGCATTATGAGTTTTGAAGTCAAGCAAGTCGGCAAAAGTAATCATAAGATCTTTAACAAATTTCCTGAACTTTGGGTAAAATGTCTCAGGGCTTTTCTCTCAACATATAAAGAGTTAGAAGTCCCCCGAAATACCAAATCGAAGGTCTACGAGTCTAGTTTCCAACGCAGAAAATCTCACGTCCAACTGATCGCGGAGTAAAAAGTTATGACTGTTTTACCGCGGACTGTCTGGCAGAAAACGGGTTGCGAACCGGGTCGCGAACCGGGTCAGGTTAAACTCGATTTAAGCCTCAACTTCACATTTTAAAACTCCATTTCAGTTCCTAAACAGTGATAAAACATAAGGGAGGATCCCGAGAGAATTCTTGAGTAACAAAATCGTGTGTTGGTGAATTACGAGCCTAAGCTTAAGAATTTTATTAGCATCGCGCGTGTATTTGAGAATATTTTATTTAAAAGTTGAATTTGGTAAAAATTATATTATTATTGCCTTTTCAAAATATTTTAAAGGTTTATGAAAAATATTTTGTTACGATATAATTGTATATGCATTTATTTTATAAGGTTTTTATACATTGTAATATTTTAACGGAGATAGTAAAGTTAGTTATGTTGAAATTTATTATTATAATATAGTAGGTTTTATTTGAAATAATTTTCTAATGATTATGGTATATTCAAAAATTATATTTATTATACCACAAACTTACGCAATACCCGAGTATATAAATAACGGGATAAGAATATTGTTTTGTTGCCTTATAATTGCCACCTCCACTCCATGTGTAAGTGGAGGGATTGGCCAGCAAGCACTAACAGTGAATGGTGGCATCATTTGGAATTGGCAGCATTAATTAACCATTGTCTTAACCTTTACAAATGACATTAACATGGAACTTCAGCAAACATTTAATTCCTTTGCTCCTTATATCTATACGGTATATAGATCTTAGGCATAGAGGTGCATATCTGCACGTTGAATAAAAAGGGGAATTAATTATCTACGTCAAGTTATTCCATCCCAAATCCGATTCCTATTTAGTTTTGGATTTTCTCGGAGTGGTTTGAGCTTGGACATCGTTGTTCTAGCAGCTTATCGTCGGACGACAGGTAGGTTACGGTTTATTTTCCCTAGACTCCGCATATATAGAATAAAATTGTATTAATGGGCATCCTTGGGTTGGTTTATTAGGTTGGTACCACAGACCTCGACCGCTTTATTCATGTCCGCCTACTTTTGTTCCTCCGTTGCTTGTAGTATTTGCCGATATATTTTATTTACCCTTATGGTCCTGTGAGGCCTTGTTGACTCTGGAACATAGAAGGTGGGATTTTGGGAATGTCCGCGAGTCCCGGGCATAGAATTATCCTCTGAGGCTGGTTATGCTTGCTGAGTAGTTGTGGGCCTGTGCAGGGTCGATAGGTTGATTGTGAGCTGCTGGGCAGCTATTGTGTGTGATCATACCATTTCCATGCATATAAAGAGGTTTTATCCATGTTTTACTATGGTTTTGGCTTCGGGCCTACTGACACTATTTTCTAAACCTTGCATGACCCGGGGGGCCCGTTTTTTATGAAAATAATTTGGAAATGGTTTGATTTAACTTGTGAATATTTCTGGATAAAGGAAAGTAAAATTATGTTTAAAATCATCAGTTTTACGATTATCGCTAGACTCGGCAGGGCCGGGGTGCTAGTTGAGCTTTCTTGTTACTTGAGATGATTTTTAGCCTCGGTCGGACCGAGCACCTGAGATGATTTTTTACGGTTTAGACCCGATTATTCTCGGGCACCCTTGGAGGGGTTTTTGAGACATTTTCCTACTACTTTAGTCCTGTACAGGGTCTGGGCATTGCATATTCGAGACTGGGTCTCTATCTTGATACCGGACTTGCTTCCGGATGACATGTTTGATACTGAGTTTTAGTATGGGGTCTGGGACCTCCATGGACCTTGCCATCCAGGCCAGGGGCTACGGGCTGCGTGTGCCGGGGGAGGGGTATGCGGTGGAGTAGAGGTATACGGGCAGTGTCCTTCCATGGAACCTACCTGCTGGGCCGGATCGGCGCCGGAGGAGGTACATACAGAGATACCATTTCACTTGAGATCTTCATGCATCATATCATTCATTGTTTGAGGCCCCACCCTTGTTTGTTGTTTGTTGATTGTACGCTCCGGTAGTATGGGATGTCGGAGGGTTTGTTTTCACTTGTTTGTGTTCCTCGGTTGTATGGGCGGCCGGGGGGCTGTAGGTAGACTCTTGCTATTTACTTGTAGAATTGTTCC
>QJPP01005292.1:81806-98909 GCA_003996215.1 Jaltomata sinuosa
GCTTTTGGGTGTGATTAGAGAGCGGCCTTCTGAGGTAGCGCAGACATCCGCTCAGGGGGCAGCCCTGGGTGCACAGAGCTCAGGAGCGCAGCCTGCTACTATGGCTCCCCGTGCGGAGGTCATTTCGGTCCCATCTGTTGCACAGCCTCTTGCTCCTCGCCCAGTTATGACAGAGATAGAGAAGAAGGCGTTGGGTAGGTTTTTGAGGTTAGCACCTCCGAGGTTTGCTGGTACTTCTGGACAGGATCCACATGACTTTATTACTACCTGTGAGGAGATGTTGCATCATTTGGGTTTGTTGGAGACTCACGGGGTTGGTTATACTACCTATCAGTTGGAGGGCGCAGCGAAGTTATTGTGGAGGGCCCAGGTTGCTTGTAGACCACCATCGTCTCCTCCTTTGACCTGGTCTGAGTTTTATGAGGCCTTTATGGACAAGTTCCTACCTCATAGTGATCGTGAGCGTCGCAGGGAGCAGTTTACTCACCTTATGCAGGGACCTACGACTATCTCGGAGTATGAGACCCGCTTTCATCAGCTAGCACCGTTCGGAGCTATGATCATTCCTACCGAGGCAGATAGGATTCGCAGATTTGTATGGGGTTTGAGGCCAGAGATGAGGCAGCCAGCTGAGATATTGATTGCTAGTGGTCGGTCATTCCAGGCTATTGTAGACTATGCCCGCACTGTGGAGGACTTACAGCGACATGATCAGGGGCCCAGAGATAAGAGGCCTCGATATCAGGGTGTCTATAGTGGTTCCAGATATGGTGGTAGAGGTCCTGGACAGTGGAGCCGGAGTTATCAGACATAGCAGTACCAGGGTCAGTCCAGCCGACCGATTCAAGCTTCCCTTCAGACTTTCGGTAGTACCCAGTTCGAGCAGGGTCAGAGCAGCCATCAGGGCTATGGCGGCCAGCCTTCGAGGGGTACAGTTTCTGGGGCATCAGGTCTTGGTGGTCATACGGGATCTGCTGGTTCATCCCGACTGAGTAGGCCGTCAGGGGTGGTATAATTGGGGTGTTGTGAGATTTTGGTACATATGGTGTTTCAAATATTTTATTCAGGTTTGTATTGACATATCTCTTTTCTTCCTTTGTAGATGAGGTGCTACCTGCAGCTGTATGAAGTAAATAATTGTTATGGGTTTTTCGGTGTTTCCCAACGTCACCTTGTATCTCTGGAAGTTTTATGTCTTCCGATTGACGTAGCTCCACATTTTTATAGTCATGCTGCTGACTAGTTTTGATTAGTTGTATCTCTTTGTTTATATTATCGACTTCTCTACAAAGAGTAGTCATAACTCTGAGTAGTTCTTCCATAGTAGTTTCCTCAGTTTGAGTAGCTTTGTCTTGATATGTAATCTGCAATAGTATTTTTGTTAGTACATATCACCTCGATTGTAAATGTAAAGTTTAATATATTTAATACGAGTCTCCGTATTTCCTTGGTTGTAACTGAATCTTGTACTTTCCTTGTTAGCCACCATTTTACCTGCGTATTATCTGTTCTTATAATAAACTTGTTATATACAATATATGGTTCAAAAGCTAATAAACATTTATATATTGAGTACAATTCTTTTCTATTTATTTTCCATTTTATTTCGGGATTTGTAAATGTGCCTGAATAATATCGACAATGATGTTCTATTTTTTCTTTATCATACCTGTATTTTAGTACTCCTCCATAGCTTATTTCACTAGCATCGGATTCTACTATATAGGTGAATTTGTTATTTTCATCTGGGAAGCATAATTTTGGTAAATTCTTGCATAGTGATTTTATTTTTCTTATTTGTTCCTGGTCCTTACCGTCAAAATGATATTCTACATCTTTCTTTAATTTCTATGTAATGGTTTTAGGCTTTCTGCTAATTTTGGTATATATTCTCTTACTTGATTTACTAATCCTAAAAACGACTGTAGTTTCTTTTTTGTATCTATCTGTTCATCAGAATTTATTATTTTTTGTACTATGTGTGGCTGCATTTTTATACCATTTTTATCTATTTCTATTCCTAAGAATTCTATTTGATTTTTCATTATTTCAGCTTTTTTCTTACTTAAGCTAATTCCTGAATACGTAACAATATGTATAAATTTTTCTAGTAATTTTATATGTTCATCTTGTGTTCTTGAATACAAGAGTATATCATCTATATATACTATGCAATTTTCTAATTGGTTGAAGTAATTATCCATGAAATGCTGGTATCTTCCTGGTGCATTTTTATATCCAAAAGGTAATACGTTCCATTCATAAAATCCTTGGGGTACTGTGAATGCTGTTAGTTTTTTAGATTCTTCTTCTAGCTTAAGGTGGTAAAAGCCTGATTTGCAATCAAATTTACTAAAATAATTATATCCTTGGACTTGTCTTATTTTTAATATCTTATTTGGTATTGGATAATTGTATGTTTTAGTTTTGGCATTTAAGTTTCTATAATCAATAACCATCCTACTTTTTCCCTTTTTTTGTTCACTATGCTTATTTACTATAAATGTTGGGCTTGTATGTTTGCTATTACTTTCTTGTATATATTTATTTTCTAATAATTCTTTTATGTGCATTTTGACTTCTTTTAAATCATCAAAATTATATTTTAGAGGTTTTTTAGTAATTATACTATTTTTATCAATTAATTCTATTCTTACTTTTGTTTTATGTTTTTCCCATAGATTTAGATTGTGTAACGGACATGAATAAAGCAATTCAACTATGGTAGGATATATAGCAAAACAGTTAATAGACAATAAAATAAGTCTGACAGAAGTACCAGGATATATAGAGCGAACACTCTTAGGAACAGTAAAATTATGGTTACACAACTTATCAGAAGAAGGTATAAATGCATTAAGAAGTAGTAAAACTATAGACGGTAAAACAGCAACCACAACTACGAATATTCTAAATAAATATGAAATAGCAATACGAACTGAATTTAGCAGCACAACCACAGAAACAGAAGAACAAAATAGAGATAAAGAATTAAACAGAAATTTAATGTTAAAATTAGCAATATGTAATATGTGTTACATAGATGAATATAAATGTGTATTTAGAGAATATTATTATAAAGGAACATATACGACAGAAGAAGCAAAAGAAGTAAGAAGACTATATTTTACAAAATTACCAGAACCATTTAGTTCAAAAATAATAAAAGATTGGAACGAAGCAGGCTTACAAGATACTCTAGGAGCAAGGATAAGATTTTTACAAAAATGGTATTCAGATATATGTGAGAAATATAGGGAAGAAATAAAAATGGAAAAATCCATAATAAAAAATCTATCATGTTGTAAGGATAAAGTAGCACCCCAATTCGGATGTAAAGATAATTACTATAGAAAGAATAGAAAACGAGGGAAATTTAAAAGATATAAATCCCAATATAAATACAAAAGGCCTAGACGAAGGTATTATGTAAAAAAATTTAACAATAAAAGATCATTTAAACCAAAAAAGAAAATAACTGAATGTACATGCTATAATTGTGGAAAATTAGGACATTTAGCTAGAGATTGTAAACTACCTAAAAATCCTAAGAAAAAGCAAATAGCAGAAATAATAATAAATAATGAAGAATATATGCAATTAGAATATCTAGACTATGAACTAGACAGTGACGATAGCATATATGAATTATCTGAAAATGAATTGAATGAAGAATTAGAAAAAGAAGAATTAGACGATAATGTCTGAAAAAGACGTACAGATAATAGATAAAGAAGAACATATAAATGAAGAATCCTCAGAACAGAAAAGTTATATTTGATGTAAATATATTTGAACAGATAAAAGGAAAAGAATTAGATTTAAGTGTAGAAAAAATATTCAAAATACCAATGCTAAAAAATATATTTAAACGACAGAGAGAAGAATATTATGTGGTAAGTCAGAAAGAACATATAATAGACTGTAAATATACCAAAGGAAAAGCAAAAATACCTATAATAAATAAGAGAATAATAAATAAAGAAATACAAGCAATACAGGCTAAAGAACCAATAAAATATGTACATCTAGGAGGAACAGAAATATTAATAAAAGCATGTTTTAGAGAAGGTATAGATACACCTATAGAAATATATTTAGCAGATGATAGAATAATCGAACCTATAGAAAAAAGCATAATAAGTGCAGTAAAAGGAAATTTAATATACCAAAAATTTAAATTCATAATAAGTGCCAACTATTCAGTAGCAATAAATGATAGGAATATAGATAAATCATTAGTACTATATTGGAAAATGACAGGAATAGAACTAGCCCCAGGCAGTAAAATATTTACAGCAAGATGTAAAAATTTATATGTCTTAACAACAAAACATAAAATAACAGCAAAAAACAAAATTAATAGGATAAAAATAGAAAATCCATTTGAACAAATTGTCACAGTAGTAGATAACAATGATTATAGCTATAAGGAAATTGACATAGAAGAAGATCTAGAAATAGTAAGCGATAGGATAAGCACATCTAGAAGAAAAAGTCATAGTGAAACACCCCAATCATCAGGAAATTCAGTAAAAATAAAAGAAATAGAGCCATACCACTATTATATAACTGGAATGTTAGAACAAAGAAAATTTATTATAACAATAAACACAGGTCAGGAAGAGAATTATATAACAAGAGAATTAGTAACAGAAGAAGAAATAAATTCTACAGAACACTTAGAATTGCCAAAAGAATTTACAGCATTAAGAGAAACAGTAGAAAAAGAATTAATCATTGGCGGAATACCAATGGTAATAAATTTTAAAATATATCACGGAGATAAAAATATTATATTAGGAATAAAATGGTTAGAAGGCATGAAACCATACAATTTAGAAAACACCCAGTTAACCGTTACATATAAAAATAAGAAAGTCATAATAAAACGAACAATATGAAATAAAAATGAAAATATATATACTTGCCAAAATAATAGTAGAAAATTACTACAATAGATATTATACCCCGATGATAGATACAGGAGCAGAAGCTAATATGTGTAAACATAATTGTCTACCAGATGAAAAATGGAAAACATTAACCACACCAATAATAGTAACAGGATTTAATAATGAAGAGAGCATGATAAATCATAAAGCAAAAAATATAAAATTACAAATATGGGATAAGATATTAACCATAGAAGAAATATATAGTTATGAATTCACAAACAAAGATATACTTTTAGGAATGCCGTTTCTAGAAAAACTATATCCACATATAATAACAAAAACACACTGGTGGTTTACTACACCATGTAAACACAATGTAGGAGCTAAAAGAGTATATAATAAAAATAGAAAACCTACCCCATGGATAAAAGGAAGTGAGAAAATTACCCAGAAATTAAAAAATATTAAAACAAATGAGCATAAAATAGAGCTAATCATATTTTCCATAGATAAACTAAAAATCATCCAAGACCAATTAGAACCGTTATATAGTGAAAATCCCTTAAAAGGATGGGAAAAACATAAAACAAAAGTAAGAATAGAATTAATTGATGAAAATAGTATAATTACTAAAAAACCTCTAAAATATAATTTTGATGATTTAAAAGAATTTAAAATGCACATAAAAGAATTATTAGAAAATAAATATATACAAGAAAGTAATAGCAAATATACAAGCCCAGCATTTATAGTAAATAAGCATAGTGAACAAAAAAGGGGAAAAAGTAGGATGATTATTGATTATAGAAACTTAAATGCCAAAACTAAAACATACAATTATCCAATACCAAATAAGATATTAAAAATAAGACAAGTCCAAGGATATAATTATTTTAGTAAATTTGATTGCAAATCAGGCTTTTACCACCTTAAACTAGAAGAAGAATCTAAAAAACTAACAGCATTCACAGTACCCCAAGGATTTTATGAATGGAACGTATTACCTTTTGGATATAAAAATGCACCAGGAAGATACCAGCATTTTATGGATAATTACTTCAATCAATTAGAAAATTGCATAGTATATAGATGATATACTCTTGTATTCAAGAACACAAGATGAACATATAAAATTACTAGAAAAATTTATACATATTGTTACATATTCAGGAATTAGCTTGAGTAAGAAAAAAGCTGAAATAATGAAAAATCAAATAGAATTCTTAGGAATAGAAATAGATAAAAATGGTATAAAAATGCAGCCACACATAGTACAAAAAATAATAAATTCTGATGAACAGATAGATACAAAAAAGAAACTACAGTCGTTTTTAGGATTAGTAAATCAAGTAAGAGAATATATACCAAAATTAGCAGAAAGCCTAAAACCATTACATAGGAAATTAAAGAAAGATGTAGAATATCATTTTGACGGTAAGGACCAGGAACAAATAAGAAAAATAAAATCACTATGCAAGAATTTACCAAAATTATGCTTCCCAGATGAAAATAACAAATTCACCTATATAGTAGAATCCGATGCTAGTGAAATAAGCTATGGAGGAGTACTAAAATACAGGTATGATAAAGAAAAAATAGAACATCATTGTCGATATTATTCAGGCACATTTACAAATCCCGAAATAAAATGGGAAATAAATAGAAAAGAATTATACTCAATATATAAATGTTTATTAGCTTTTGAACCATATATTGTATATAACAAGTTTATTATAAGAACAGATAATACGCAGGTAAAATGGTGGCTAACAAGGAAAGTACAAGATTCAGTTACAACCAAGGAAATACGGAGACTCGTATTAAATATATTAAACTTTACATTTACAATCGAGGTGATATGTACTAACAAAAATACTATTGCAGATTACATATCAAGACAAAGCTACTCAAACTGAGGAAACTACTATGGAAGAACTACTCAGAGTTATGACTACTCTTTGTAGAGAAGTCGATAATATAAACAAAGAGATACAACTAATCAAAACTAGTCAGCAGCATGACTATAAAAATGCGGAGCTACGTCAATCGGAAGACATAAAACTTCCAGAGATACAAGGTGACGTTGGGAAACACCGAAAAACCCATAACAATTATTTACTTCATACAGCTGCAGGTAGCACCTCATCTACAAAGGAAGAAAAGAGATATGTCAATACAAACCTGAATAAAATATTTGAAACACCATATGTACCAAAATCTCACAACACCCCATTTATACCACCACACCCCATTTATACCACCACAAGTAAACACATATAAAGACAGCTTGAATCAAGACAAAAAGACATACAACCATATAACCAGAGCATACATAGAAAACATCCATAAACTACAAACCTTCCTAAATAAAAATACGAGATCTAAAACTACTACTAATCCAACTGAGGACTATATTACCCAGAATTTACAAGGATATAACAAACTAATCGCCTTACCAAAGACAAACGCAAATCTAGTAGCAACTTGCTACAATTATGGACTATTAAATACCGTATATACACAAACAGGAGAAGAAATAGCTACGTTATCAGAATTACATAAAGCCTTTATGCATTATAAAAGAATAACCAAAGGAATATTGTTCTACATAAGAGCTTACTCAGCGCCAGCAGAAATATTTTATGACGAGATTAAACCAGTTATACAAGTCATAAAGATAGGGCTAACTAGGGAGATGATTATTTCGGAAAAGATAGAAGCACAAGAGGAGATACCTAAAGTAGCGATACCAGAATTCTACGCAGGGAAAAGAGTCATTGGACTAGCTACAATTCTAAATGAATTAACATCAAATTATTTAAACAAAAATCCAATTTGGAGCTATTATGCACGAGAACAAACTATGATCTACTCAAATTGCCGAGAAGAAAGGACAGCAGACATGGAGGAAATAAGACAATGGGCACTAAGCCTATTAAAACCAGAATAGCAACCTATAACGAGGGCAATTAGAAAAAACTTCATATCAGCAGAGATGATGACTAGATATTGCAAAACAATTAGCCACAAGTATCCAGACCATCAATGTTCTAGATGTCAAGGTGAAGACAATGTAACCCAGACGTACAGCTGGAGTAAAAGAAAGAAGATAGCACGCAGATCCCAAAGGGATAAAAGCAAAGATAGTTGAAAGATATGTAAAGTAACTATGTAAAGTATTTTGGACGTTTGTAGAGTTGTAAAGTAATTATGTAAAATATTTTGGAAGTTTGTAGAGTTGTAAAGTAATTATGTAAAGTATTTTGGACGTTTGTAGAGTTGTAAGGATAGGAATAGTAGGCCACTAATAAAAAGATGTAATAGTATAGAGACAAGTATAAAGTTAGGTCAGTAAAGTAAGTAAAGGAGGAATAAGACGTGTAAGAATCCTCTTATAAATAGATAACAATTATGGCAGATAGAGGCAAGACTTTCAACACGGAAAGCAAGCCTCCTTTGTAACAAAAATATTCTCCCAATAATAAGATAAAAATTTCTAGCAATATGGAACAAGAAGATACCGGCAAGGAATATCCATTTACAATTATGCATAGTTAAATCCACTAATTCCTAAATATCATAGCATGATTAAATAAGTTTATATTCATTATTATCTACTAGAATTATTTGAATCATATTTTCTAGTTTGTTGTTAACATGAGGAAAAAAGGGAACCCTTCCGAAAATAATGTCCAGGGTCGAAACCAAGGCAAGGAAGCCGTGAGGGTAGTAGACAGAGTGGCACTGTTTAGGAAGAAATTACCTTTGAAAGTACGATGTTAACAGTGACAGGAGAATATGATTTAAAATAATCTAGTCTATAATAATCGAATATAATGTTATTGTTATGCTATGATATGAGGGAATTAATTGAATTAAATCAAAGCATGAACATGGATATGAATAATATTACCATGACTACCTATTTGCATGATTAAATGATTTATGATTATAAGATATTAATTTTATATGTGCTCAAGGATATAGAAATTATAGAACTAAGAAAACTGATATGGGAAAAAATATTCAACGATGAAGATTTAGAACTAATGAATCAAGAATGGTACGAAATAGAATTGCATGAACTAGACTCAAGATTAGAAAAATTTAATATTAAAGAATTAGAACTAGATTCAGATTAATGATAAATTACGAATACTTACAATACTGGCACGAAACTAATGAAGACATAACCTTGCTAGGAAACCTGATAAAAGAAAATATAGAAATGTATCAAAGAACCTGAAATATAGAATGTCTAGAATATATTCTAGAAAATGTAAAAGAAATAATCAGATTAATTCCACTAAGGAACCATTATTATAAGAAAATAAATGAATAAAAGAAGAGTGGTAGGACCCTCCCCCAAAATTGGTATCAGAGCTATGGATGATTTGAAACATACTAAAAAGAAGATAAGAAAATTGAAAAGAAAATTAAAGAATTTATATCCGGAATATAAACAACTTAGTATTATAAAAACTGATAACGATAAATTAAATAAGTTAATACATACTATATCTAAAATAGAATATAAATATATTCAATACTTAAAAAAACAATGACTGATAAAGATAACGAATACAGACAAAATCTTAATAAAATAATTATAGCAAAAAGACAAGAATTGAGACATAGGCAATATAGACTTCATAGTAATATATTTGCAGGAACTTGTAAAAAATCTATCGTAGCACAAAGAAAAACTATATTTTACCTACAACTACAAATAGACAGCTTATAATATAAACTACAACATAACTTATAAATGTATAAAGAAGAATTTGCTATAGACGAAAAAACAAATGAAAATCACGAATGATTAAAAATAAAGATCATATTTTCAAATCTAGGAAGACGATATAAGAAAATAAGAGATATTTTAAGTCTAATGTTAGAAAAAGAATCCTTAAGATTAGAAGATAGAATCCAAATTGGATTTTTGTTTAAATAATTTGATGTTAATTCATTTAGAATTGTAGCTAGTCCAATGACTCTTTTCCCTGCGTAGAATTCTGGTATCGCTACTTTAGGTATCTCCTCTTGTGCTTCTATCTTTTCCGGAATAATCATCTCCCTAGTTAGCCCTATCTTTATGACTTGTATAACTGGTTTAATCTCGTCATATAATATTTCTGCTGGCGCTGAGTAAGCTCTTATGTAGAACAATGTTCCTTTGGTTATTCTTTTATAATGCATAAAGGCTTTATGTAATTCTGGTAACGTAGCTATTTCTTCTCATGTTTGTGTATATACGGTATTTAATAGTCCATAATTGTAGCAAGTTGCTACTAGATTTGCATTTGTCTTTGGTAAGGCGATTAGTTTGTTATATCCTTGTAAATTCTGGGTAATATAGTCCTCAGTTGGATTAGTAGTAGTTTTGGATCTCGGATTTTTATTTAGGAAGGTTTGTAGTTTATGGATGTTTTCTATGTATGCTTTGGTTATATGGTTGTATGTCTTTTTGTCTTGATTCAAGCTGTCTTTATATGTGTTTACTTGTGGTGGTATAAATGGGGTGTTGTGAGATTTTGGTACATATGGTATTTCAAATATTTTATTCAGGTTTGTATTGACATATCTCTTTTCTTCCTTTGTAGATGAGGTGCTACCTGCAGCTGTATGAAGTAAATAATTGTTATGGGTTTTTCGGTGTTCCCAACGTCACCTTGTATCTCTGGAAGTTTTATGTCTTCCGATTGACGTAGCTCCGCATTTTTATAGTCATGCTACTGACTAGTTTTGATTAGTTGTATCTCTTTGTTTATATTATCGACTTCTCTACAAAGAGTAGTCATAACTCTGAGTAGTTCTTCCATAGTAGTTTCCTCAGTTTGAGTAGCTTTGTCTTGATATGTAATCTGCAATAGTATTTTTGTTAGTACATATCACCTCGATTGTAAATGTAAAGTTTAATATATTTAATACGAGTCTCCGTATTTTCTTGGTTGTAACTGAATCTTGCACTTTCCTTGTTAGCCACCATTTTACCTGCGTATTAGCTGTTCTTATAATAAACTTGTTATATACAATATATGGTTCAAAAGCTAATAAACATTTATATATGAGTACAATTCTTTTCTATTTATTTCCCATTTTATTTCGGGATTTGTAAATGTGCCTGAATAATATTGACAATGATGTTCTATTTTTTCTTTATCATACCTGTATTTTAGTACTCCTCCATAGCTTATTTCACTAGCATCGGATTCTACTATATAGGTGAATTTGTTATTTTCATCTGGGAAGCATAATTTGGTAAATTCTTGCATAGTGATTTTATTTTTCTTATTTGTTCCTGGTCCTTAACGTCAAAATGATATTCTACATCTTTCTTTAATTTCCTATGTAATGGTTTTAGGCTTTCTGCTAATTTTGGTATATATTCTCTTACTTGATTTACTAATCCTAAAAATGACTGTAGTTTCTTTTTTGTATCTATCAGTTCATCATAATTTATTATTTTTTGTACTATGTGTGGCTGCATTTTTATACCATTTTTATCTATTTCTATTCCTAAGAATTCTATTTGATTTTTCATTATTTCAGCTTTTTAGTACGTATTCAGGAATTAGCTTAAGTAAGAAAAAAGCTGAAATAATGAAAAATCAAATAGAATTCTTAGGAATAGAAATAGATAAAAATGGTATAAAAATCCAGCCACACATAGTACAAAAAATAATAAATTCTGATGAACAAATAGATACAAAAAAGAAACTACAGTCGTTTTTAGGATTAGTAAATCAAGTAAGAGAATATATACCAAAATTAGCAGAAAGCCTAAAACCATTACATAGGAATTTAAAGAAAGATGTAGAATATCATTTTGACGGTAAGGACCAGGAACAAATAAGAAAAATAAAACCACTATGCAAGAATTTACCAAAATTATGCTTCCCAGATGAAAATAAAAAATTCACCTATATAGTAGAATCCGATGCTAGTGAAATAAGCTATGGAGGAGTACTAAAATACAGGTATGATAAAGAAAAAATAGAACATCATTGTCGATATTATTCAGGCACATTTACAAATCCCGAAATAAAATGGGAAATAAATAGAAAAGAATTATACTCAATATATAAATGTTTATTAGCTTTTGAACCATATATTGTATATAACAAGTTTATTATAAGAACAGATAATACGCAGGTAAAATGGTGGCTAACAAGGAAAGTACAAGATTCAGTTACAACCAAGGAAATACGGAGACTCGTATTAAATATATTAAACTTTACATTTACAATCGAGGTGATATGTACTAACAAAAATACTATTGCAGATTACATATCAAGACAAAGCTACTCAAACTGAGGAAACTACTATGGAAGAACTACTCAGAGTTATGACTACTCTTTGTAGAGAAGTCGATAATATAAACAAAGAGATACAACTAATCAAAACTAGTCAGCATCATGACTATAAAAATGCGGAGCTACGTCAATCGGAAGACATAAAACTTCCAGAGATACAAGGTGACGTTGGAAAACACCGAAAAACCCATAAAAATTATTTACTTCATACAGCTGCAGGTAGCACCTCATCTACAAAGGAAGAAAAGAGATATGTCAATACAAACCTGAATAAAATATTTGAAACACCATATGTACCAAAATCTCACAACACCCCATTTATACCACCACAAGCAAACACATATAAAGACAGCTTGAATCAAGACAAAAAGACATACAACCATATAACCAGAGCATACATAGAAAACATCCATAAACTACAAACCTTCCTAAATAAAAATCCGAGATCCATAGTTTTACTACTTCTTAATGCATTTATACCTTCTTCTGATAAGTTGTGTAACCATAATTTTACTGTTCCTAAGAGTGTTCGTTCTATATATCCTGGTACTTCTGTCAGACTTATTTTATTGTCTATTAACGGTTTTGCTATATATCCTATCCATAGTTGAATTGCTTTATTCATGTCCGTTACACAATCTAAATCTAAGAAATTACTATTCTGATTGGTTGGTTTTGGAGTCCATTTTTTATTTAATCTTTTATTCCATATACTGTCTTGCCTGTCAGATTGCTCATAACTTACTGTATAGTATGTCCGATTTAATATGTTTGGGTCTTTAACTCCTGTTGTACTAGCTTCTTATTCTTTTTCTTTTTCAATATCTCCTGCATTTATTTCAATATTTTCGTCCATACTTGCTATATTTGCTATCATTTTTGTATAGGTTTCACTTATTTCCGAACTCTGTTCTGTCTGGTTATCGTTTACCTCATTTATACTTAATTCTTCTTCTTCAATCAGTTCTTCTATTTGTAGTTTTTCTTTGAATTTTTCTATTTCAGTTTTCAATTTTGCTTCAATTTCCTTTTCTTTTTGTTTTACCGTATATAATTCTTTTAACTTAGCTAATTCCTTTTCTAAGTCTATTATCCTGTCATTCTTTACTTTTTCAATTTGTTGTATTTCTTGTTTTGCCTGTTGTTTAATGATAGTTATCTCATTTTTTCGGTCTATTTCTTCATTTTCTCTAGCAAGTCTTACCATTGCCGTTAAGCTATCTTCTAATCTTAAGGATTCTTTTTCTAACATTAGACTTAAATTATCTCCTATTTTCTTATATCGTCTTCCTAGATTTGAAAATATGATCTTTATTTTTAATTTTTCGTGATTTTCATATGTTTTTTCGTCTATAGCAAATTCTTCTTTATTCATTTATAAGTTATGTTGTAGTTTATATTCTAAGCTGTCTATTTGTAGTTGTAGGTAAAATATAGTTTTTCTTTGTGCTACGATAGATTTTTTACAAGTTCCTTCAAATATATTATTATTAAGTCTATATTGCCTATGTCTCAATTCTTGTCTTTTTGCTATAATTATTTTATTAAGATTTTGTCTGTATTCGTTATCTTTATCAGTCATTGTTTCTTTAAGTATTGAATATATTTATATTCTATTTTAGATATAGTATGTATTAACTTATTTAATTTATCGTTATTAGTTTTTGTAATACTAAGTTGTTTATATTCCGGATATAAATTCTTTAATTTTCTTTTCAATTTTCTTATCTTCTTTTTAGTATGTTTCAAATCATCCATGGCTCTGATACCAATTTTGGGGGAGGGTCCTATCACTCTTCTTTTATTCATTTATTTTCTTATAATAATGGTCCCTTAGTAGAATTAATCTGATTATTTCTTTTACATTTTCTAGAATATATTCTAGACATTCTATATTTCGGGTTCTTTGATACATTTTTATATTTTCTTTTATCAGGTTTCCTAGCAAGGTTATGTCTTCATTAGTTTCGTGCCAGTATTGTAAGTATTCGTAATTTATCATTAATCTGAATCTAGTTCTAATTCTTTAATATTAAATTTTTCTAATCCTGAGTCTAGTTCATGCAATTCTATTTCGTACCATTCTTGATTCATTAGTTCTAAATCTTCATCGCTGTATATTTTTCCCATATCAGTTTTCTTAGTTCTATAATTTCTATATCCTTGAGCATATAAAATTAATATCTTATAATAATAAATTATTTCATCATGCAAATAGGTAGTCATGGTAATATTATTCATATCCATGTTCATGCTTTGATTTAATTCAATTAATTCCCTCATATCATAGCATAACAATAACATTATATTCGATTATTATAGACTAGATTATTTTAAATCATATTCTCCTGTCACTATTAACACCATACTTTCAAAGGTAATTTCTTCCTAAACAGTGCCACTCTGTCTACTACCCTCACGGCTTCCTTGCCTTGGTTTCGACCCTGGACTTTATTTTCGGAAGGGTTCCCTTTTTTCCTCATGTTAACAAACTAGAAAATATGATTCAAATAATTCTAGTAGATAATAACGAATATAAACTTATTTAATCATGCTATGATATTTAGGAATTAGTGGATTTAACTATGCATAATTGTAAATGGATATTCCTTGCCGGTATCTTCTTGTTCCATATTGCTAGAAATTTTTATCTTATTATTGGGAGAATATTTTTGTTACAAAGGAGGCTTGCTTTCCGTGTTGAAAGTCTTGCCTCTATCTGCCATAATTGCTATCTATTTATAAGAGGATTCTTACACGTCCTATTCCTCCTTTACTTACTTTACTGACCTAACTTTACACTTGTCTCTATACTATTACATCTTTTTATTAGTGGCCTACTATTCCTATCCTTACAACTCTACAAACGTCCAAAATACTTTACATAATTACTTTACAACTCTACAAACTTCTAAAATACTTTACATAATTACTTTACAACTCTACAAACGTCCAAAATACTTCACATAATTACTTTACATATCTTTCAACTATCTTTGCTTTTATCCCTTTGGGATCTGCGTGCTATCTTCTTTCTTTTACTCCAGCTGTACGTCTGGGAATACATTGTCTTCACCTTGACATCTAGAACATTGATGGTCTGGATACTTGTGGCTAATTGTTTTGCAATATCTAGTCATCATCTCTGCTGATATGAAATTTTTTCTAATTGCCCTCGTTATAGGTTGTTGTTCTGGTTTTAATAGGCTTAGTGCCCATTGTCTTATTTCCTCCATATCTGCTGTCCTTTCTTCTCGGCAATTTGAGTAGATCATAGTTTGTTCTCGTGCATAATAGCTCCAAATTGGATTTTTGTTTAAATATTTGATGTTAATTCATTTAGAATTGTAGCTAGTCCAATGACTCTTTTCCATGCGTAGAATTCTGGTATCGCTACTTTAGGTATCTCCTCTTGTGCTTCTATCTTTTCCGGAATAATCATCTCCCTAGTTAGCTGTAATGACCCTTCCGGTCATTTCCACGTTTAAGTTTGAAGTCAAGCAAATCGGCAAAAGATATCGTAAGACCTGTAACAATTTTCTGAACTTTGGGTCAAATGTGTCGGGGCTTTTCTCCCAATATATAAAGAGTTAGAAGTCCCCCGAAATACCAAATCGAAGGTCTACGAGTCTAGTTTCCAACGCACAAAACCGCACGTCCAAATAATCTCGGAGCAGAGAGTTATGACTGTTTGACCGCGGACTGTCTGGCAGAAAACGGGTTACGAACCGGGTCGCGAATCGGGTCGGGTTTAACCCGATTTAAGCTTCAATTTTACGTTTTAAAATGCCATTTCAGTTCCGAAACAGTGATAAAATATAAGGGAGGATCCCGAGAGAATTTTTGAATATCAAAATCGTGCGTAGGCGAATTACGAGCCTAAGCTTAAGAACCGTATTAGCATCGTGCGTGTATTGGAAATATTTATTTAAAAATTGTATTTTGGTAAAAAGTATATTATTATTACCTTTTCAAAATATTTTAAAAGGCTTATGAAAAATATGTTTGGTACGATATAAGTGTTTACGTATTTATTTTATAAAGTTTTTATACTCCGTAATATTTTAACGGAGATAGTAAATTTAATTATGTTCAAATTTATTATTATAATATAGTAGGTTTTATTGGAAATGATTTTCTAATAATTATGGTATATTTAAAATACTATAATTATTTTACCACGAATTTATGCAATACCCGAATATATTTCTAACGGAGGGAAAGTGGTTGCCACCTCCACCCCCACGTGTAAGTGGAAGGTGAAGGCAGCATTATAGGGTTGAAAGGTGGCAGCATTTACACTGATTATATATTAGTGATGGCTGAAAGTTATATACATAAAGTATATATTACTGATTGCATACAATTATGCACAGTATTAAATACTCATTCACGTGAGAGGTTTTGTTGTGAGAAAGATATATTTGATAAAGTAAATCAATTATCTTGTCAAGTTATTTCTTCCCAAATTCGATTCCGATTCCGATTTAATTTTGGATTCTCTCGGAGTGGTTCGAGCTTAGACATCGTGTTCCAGCAGCTTGTCGTCGGACGACAGGTAGGTTACGGTTTAATTTCCCTAGACTCCGCATATATAGAATAAAATTGTATTAATGGGCATCCTTGGGTTGGTTTATTAGGTTGGTACCACAGACCTTGACCGCTTTATTCATGTCCGCTATTTTTATTCCTCCGTTGCTTGTCGTATTTGGCGATATATTTTATTTATTTACCCTTGCGGTCCTGTGAGGGCCTTATTGACTCTGGAACATAGAAGGTGGGATTTTGGGAATGTCCGCGAGTCCGGGGCATAGAATTATCCTTCTAGGCTGGTTATGCTTGCTGAGTAGCTGTGGGCCTGTGCAGGGTCGATAGGTTGATTGTGAGCT